>AIHY01000677.1:0-21552 GCA_000331125.1 Phytomonas serpens 9T
GGGGGGGGGGAATGATGATAAGGAGGAAGAGAAAGTACAGCCCTTGTTTGCCATTTATATTGGTGGCGTGATTACCTAATAGTATCCTCAATAAAATGGAAATTCGGAATCTGTTTCACTGTGGTAAGCGTTAAGCCCGCCATTCACATTACGAAGAAACACTTTTACTTGCTTAGGAATGTCCTTCCGGTTGGTTTCAGATCCTTCTTTCTCGAAGTCAATTAATATTAAACCATTTTCGGGCGATGAAGACAATTTCAAAAGTAAATGCATCGCCTTAACAGATGATATACCACGACGGCAGATAACAAATATTTCACAGCTCTCAAGACTCTCAGTCGAATAAAATTTGTGCGAGCTGTCACCTTTTGATTCTATCTGCATATCAGGAGTCTCTTGCATAATAGTTTTCGCGCACGAAATGTCAGATTCAATGCAAACTTTCACAAACTCTATAAATCGTTCGTGAAGCTTACCCTCGGAATCCGACTGCTGAAGGACACTTAGGGGTAAAGAAAAACTGCGTGGCAGATGAGCCATATCGTACTGAATGCACGGACGCACATCGATACACAACGTCCAGGATGAAATTCGACTCTGATTCTTTTGATCGAACATACCAGAGGTCGTGACGTTTCTAACTGAAACGTCATGAACCACATCGCGTAGATCACCTGACTGCACATTCATCAGGGATTCTTGACTCCTGAGAGGATGCTGTGCTTCCCATCTTTCGAAAAATGTCTTCGTAGAAACACAGACCCCTTCTGGCAACGCGGCCAAGCTACCAGTTGCACATGATGTCATGCCGTACTCAGGGCGCTCCCGTCGCATCAGCTCGGTGAGTGGAGTCGCGCGGTCGATGAGTGCTTCCTTGCCGCACGCCGCGCAGTTTGCTTTCTTCGTGCGCAACTCTACCACTTTCATCGACATCCTTAGCCCGTCAAAGATCAGCATGCGGCCACTCAGCACGTTCCCAACCTGCGCCGCCAGTTTGAGCACTTCGAGAGCCTGCAGGCAACCTATCATGCCGGGAACCGGTCCCACCACCCCGATATCGCTGCAACTTTTCACCGTCTCCGTCGTTGGCGGCTGCGGAAAGAGACAACGATAGCAGGGCGCATTTTGATAGCCATATACTGACAGCTGCCCATCCCAGCGCACGGCGCTACCGCTTACCAGCGGCTTCCCCAGACGCATCGCCGCATCATTGATGAGATACCGCGCCGCCGCGTTGTCAGAGGCATCCACAACAACGTCTGCATCTCGAAGTAGGAGCTCGGCGTTGTCAGCGGAGAGCCGAAGCTGGATCCCTTCCACTACTGCCTTAGGGTTGATTGCGAGACAGGCTTTTTGCGCACTAGCGACCTTCGGTACGCCAAGCTGGTCAATAGTATGGATAACCTGCCGGTGCATGTTGGACAACTCTACTTGATCAAAGTCGATCATGGTGAGCTTTCCGATGCCACCTGCCACGAGGTAGAGTGCAACCATGCTACCAAGGCCTCCCACGCCAATGCAAGTCACACGAGTCCGTCGAATACGCTCCATCCCGGTGGCACCGATATTATCGCAAAGCATCTGTCGAGAAAATCGCTCAATATCATCCTTCGTAAGCGATGACACCGAAGATTCAAAGTGGATTTGCATTTGTTACTTCCGTAACGGAAAAATATACTCAGGCCGAGAAACAAAAAGAAATACTAAAATAAATACAAACCTTTTCAGAAATAAAATTATCTTGATCAAATTAATATTAAAAAAAGGAAACATTGAGTTGGCAAGAGAAGGTAGAAAGAACGATAAAAAACGTAAACCATTATATTTTCAAAATTAAATACAAGAAAAAAGCTGTCGATTAGTGCGTTCATGTGTTTCAATTACAGCCAAAATTCTGCAGTGCTTGAAATACGAACGACATGAAACATGACGCAAAATAATAAAGCATGCTAATAACGAAAAAAGCAGTTCATAAAGAAGACATTATATCGTATAAGAAAATAATAAATACGAAAAGACGATAAACAAAATAAAAAGAGCAGAAACAATCAAGAACAAGGAAAAAGTTGAAATAATTACGAGAAAAAAACTCCTTAAAGGATAGTCAGGTTACGAAACGTAAAAAACATACAAAGACTTATAGTCTTAAAGAAAAAGAATACATAGTGAAATAATCATAAATAATACAACAAGAACAAAAATAGAACAGAACGAAAAATAAGTAATAATAAAAATAATAATATAATAATAAATACATACAAACAAAAAGAAGATAAAAAACATAAAAAGAACAAACACCCAAGATATCCAGATAATAATTCAAATAGTAAACATCCCATCAAGTAAAGCTTTGAAGAAAATAGTATAGGCGCCATGGAAACAATCGAAAATACGAAATCATTAATCAATCAATGCTACAAGGGGAGGTACCCCCTAAAAGGAAGGTATACTAGCAAACGCGCAGCGTGGGCATGAGCGTGGAGGTCAGAATGGGCCGCCCAACGGTGCAACGCATGTGGTATTCCCTCTGCAGCGTCCCCACCATTTTCTACCGGTCCGGGGAGCTGCTCCTTCGCAGGGGTGCGTTGAAAATAATATTATGGGCGCCATGGAAACAATCGAAAATACGAAATCATTAATCAGTCAATGCTAGATGGTAGATAAACGTCTATTCATGGTCGAGAGAAAGAATTATTTCTCTGATGTCTATGAATAGTTGCCACTTACGTGGCGGGGCTCCTTGGATAAAGGTCTAATTTCGGTTGTGTCGTCTTGTAGCTTTTTAGATAATTCACAGCAGCACTGTTGTCGCCAATATCGACATGACTCCGATAAACAGTGCACCGGAAACACGAGAGGCCCCGCCGTTCTTCTCACAAACGATTTTGCTGTTCAGATGATACCCGGACTTGCATTTTGTACACTTCGAGGCTTTCGCCGAACAGCTTGCGCAATTCCTATCTTTGCATTCGGAACATTTTTTCGCGTTCACCCTATAACCAGGCTTGCATTCTGTACACTCCGAAACGTTTTTCGAGCATTTGCTACAATTGCCGTCTGAGCACTTGGAACAATGACTTTCTTTTACACCATACCCATCATGGCATTCTGTACACTTCGAGGCCTTCTCCGCACAGCTTGCGCAATTACTATCTTTGCATTTGGAACATTTTTTCGCGCTCACCCTATACCCGGGCTTGCACTCTGTACACTCCGAAACGTTCTTCGAGCAATTCTTACAGTTTTCTGAGCATTTGGAACAATTCTTATTATTGTCCACTCCAAACTCCTCATTGCACTCTGTACACTCCGAAACTTTCTTCGAGCAATTCTTACAATTCTTGTCGTTGCATTGTGGAGTAAGGGGGGTTGATAGTTCATGCTCCTTATTTAGGTGAGCTGAACCACCCTCCTCAAAATTCTCGGCCTGCACCATCTTCATCAGTAATAACATTGCGCAAAAGAGCGCCATCAAGAGTTTTTTGGTGTGCATATCGTTTAGCGGCCTCCGAGATGTAGGCTGCTGAAGGAAAAGAAAGGGGTATATTTATCTGTTTGCAGCTAAATGGTTTATTTAAAAGATAGCCTTAAATTTCGTCGTTGAATACGATGCGTAAGTACGTATGTTAGAAAATTTAGGATGCTAAAAGAAACTAAGTAATGAAGAAAATAGAAAAAGAGAGGCAATATATAAAGATAAGATTTTACACAATGTAGTTATTTGTGCTATTTTTTATATATTTCTGTTTTTTTTTCGGTTTTATCTTCGGTTTCTATTTTTTCGTAAACTTATTTTTTTTGTAATGTTTTTTGTTCATGTAATATTCGTTATCTTGTTTTAAACAAGTATATTTCGATTTCAACCTATGTTTTTTGCATATCGAATGTTACGATATTTCTAAGACTTAAAAGATTAATGCACATCTTTTTTATTTATTGAATTTGCTTTATATTTCATATCTACTTTCTTGTTGAATGTTAAATCGGAAAAAATTGCTGTGTGTGATATGCCTTTTTTTGAATATTTTAAGCTGATATTCTCCTTTGATGTTTTTTTTGTGTTTTGAAATGAAAAACAATTTAAGTTTTTTTGCGCGCACTGTTAAGAGTCAAATAAAGGATGCTTTATTTACCAATACATAAGGGTCTTCCACTTTGAAATTTATGAGTTTCTTAGCATCGAACTTCATAAATATGATAGAGAAGGTAATCTCTAAGCGGCTAACATTCTATTCATCCCTCAGCTTTATCGTGTTATTCTGAGAGTGATTCAACGCTTCAGGAATTTATTCAGCAAGCCTTATAGAAGATGAAATATAATGGATGAATCGAAGGTCTCTTCAAACCATAGTACGAAAAAATTTTACAACAGCGCAATTCTTTGCATTAGTTTAGCATGATTCATTGTCTTTCAATGTCACAACGACATATTTAGCCGCTTCTGCCTGAACAACACATTTTCACTTCAATTGTTATTTTTCGAGACTGACGTCAGCCCATTCAATTCGTCAATACTTGAGATGAGCAAATGTGATGAAATTGTATACCGAGAGGAGATATTGACGTTCTGAGAGGAATCTACGAAGTATGATATAAATGAGACGATCGTAATCAGCCCTTTAAAGAACTGAATTGATGAATAGGAATGTATAAACGTGATCATATTCTTAATATTCTCCGGAAGTGGATCAATTGCATTGATGATGTAGAAAAGTGTGTAGGCAACCTCAAAGTGGTCAGTTCATATCTTTCGTGTCTGCCTAACCTTTGATCCAAGCTATGATCAACGTTCAATATCTTGCATGTAATAGCTCCATTGAAATCAAAGTCGCTGTAGGGACTCACGGTGTTCTTCCATCCTTTTGGAAATATAATATATCTCCCAATTCATCGATATTGTTCTTATCTATGTGAAAGCACGAAATTACGTCAGTATTCAGCTATAATTTGTCATTCATTAAGAAGCCTTTTATCTATCTAGACTCTTTGCTTCCTTTATTATTGTTGACAAAGATACCATAAAACCAATTTAGTTCATCATCCTCTACTCGTAAATTCGTTTCTAATACTGAGTCCTAATCAAAAATATCCTCCTCAACTATTTTGTAGCTTGTAATATCTTTTAAATGAACTGTCAGATATAATGCAGTAATCGTTACATGCGAAACAATTGTAGTACCTAAATGTGAAGATCCTTCTCTTGAGTGAAGACACCTATGTACGCTAAGAGGCTTTTAAATTGTCTTTAAGCCTTGCGCAAGACCTTGAGTCAACATGCACCGTTAAACCTTATAAGATTTCTTACCATACCCCTTCACAAATATCATTTAACACATGATGTCTCCTGACTAACGTCAAAACTCCTTCGCTGCTACTATATTCATCTGAAATGATCTCTAGTAAGTGAAATCAATCTGGAGGGATTCATGAAACAATCTACTTAACGGTACGCTTAGTTAATATTTCCAGACATCTCTTCGAAGAGTTAAATTCCATTACTTTGTAAAGAATTGCATAATGGTACCATATTTTCACTGAAATAGTATCCATGTTCGCTGGATTATATTTCATCAATTAGACTTCAAGTTGAATTTGAGGGTGTAAATCGTGCGTTATCCGACATAAATATTATGGGAATGCTACGCTGCACAGATATACTCGAATCACTAATAATGAACGAAGTGTGGAATGAATATGCTTTGATTTGCCTCCTGTGGATAAATCAATTTCGTTTATAGTCATTTCTACAAAAATTTCAGGAATGGTAAAATGCTTTAAGCCACTATCAAGTCTTAGAGATAAATTATTTTTCTTTCCTCAATCTAATAAAAATTATTTGAGTACGTATCATAGCATATTGTTTTTTAACCATTGATTTTTGATACAATACATTCTTGCCTCCATTTCTTCATGATATAGAAGAAATCATTCGAATAGATTGTCAGAAATACCATTTCAAGATGAGAGCAATGGACTTTGAAAAGTTCGACAGATAATCTTAAAGCTATTAAGTCTTCCTTAGCTTGACAATCTCAACTCTAGTATTAGGAACGCACAAATACTCTTATGGGCTAATATTTGATTCTTCCAATTAAGCGCCTCCCGTGGCCTCGATAAGAGCAGTAATTTTTTTATTATATTACTAAAGATGCTAAACTATATTCCTCCGCTTCGACAAAAGACCTTGGGGCTGTTTTGTCAAAGCAAGAATCGTAAAGAACCTCTAGTAGTTGCATAGGTAATGATGGAAATATACCAGAAGGATATGCGGAAAAGAAATAAGATTTGCCTAAACTCGAAGAAAATCAGGCCCTTTTGAGATAGAAGACCAAGACGAGCCCAGTGATATGTTACTCTTTTGCAGCGCACATACTTGTCTTTCCACCACAGATAGCTGTTGAATGGCTGGATTAATCCTACAGTAAACCTGCATTTGTGTGCGGAAGTGTTCGGCTATTTTGAGACACTGCGTCTGAAGGGGACTTATGGATACGCTATTGCTTTGTATGGCCATTTTCATTTGAAGTGATTAAAACAGTCGAGTGTCAATTGAAGTAGTTTCAAAACAAAGATAATGAACCCATTCTCATATCAATGCCCTCTTGAGGGTTTTCCATATATTCGCCTTTTCACGTACCCCCCCCCCCTCCTCAGCAGCCTTGAACTGTATTATCAAGCTTATGAGAAGAGCACACGCAAAGTTCTTTAGGCCCATTTCCGACGAAATCATCTTTTTGATTCATTCTATCAGAAAATACTGAGAATTGATTATTTTTATACTGGAGGATTGAGCGTGGTGTAAAACATAAATATTTCTCAAATAATTTGTATCTTTCCTCATGCCTGATGTTGTCTAACAATACCGGTCTCCTTATTGGCCTCGGAAAAACGAAAGAAAGCAATGGAGCATTTTCATAGATGAATGAAGTATTCTACCTGAGCGACTCACAGAAATCTTTAATTGTGTTTTTGTTAGTCCAACTTAACTGCCGCCAGGAAGCGCTCATAAAGTCTTTTTATATTGTAAATATACATTTATGTGTGTGCTTTTCTCTACAAGAATAGAACACATGGGCCTGAATTTAACTGCACTAGTATTGTACCTTCATGGAAACTCCTCTAAATAAGCGACTAAATCAACAACAACAGGAGTACTTTTTAAAATTCAGGAATATTTTTTCTAATTAAAAAAGAGGAATGAAATGAAATAGACATTACCCGTTCTAATATGTTCAAAATTTATCACGCTTTAAAACTATCTTTTTTCCTGTACATTCACTAAAATTAACATAGTAGAGGTCGTAATATGCGTCAAGGTAGTGTAATAAAGGATATACAAACTTGAAACATTAAATAAGATGCGACAGATAAAACTTAATGAGTAGTACTAACGGTCTAAGAGTATTAAAATTTGGAAGTGAAAAGTCAAGAAACTGAGGACCATGAAATCGCAAAACACCACTTTTTAATGTTTAGTGTGTCATAATCGGTTAGTACCTTGCGTCAGAGAGAAGGTATATTGAAGCATAAGTCTACATGGTTAGCCATACTATAGGTTAACCATGCATATAGGTCAAGGACATGAGATCGGTGAACAAATAAAGATTACTCTATGATCTAAACACCTTGAATAACTAAACATAATAAATAATACGCGAATTACCTAAAAGAGGGAACACTAGAAGAAGAATAAATTGATGGATATAAATAAAAAAATGTAATAAATGTAGTTAAAAGTAACCTAATGAGGTTCATTCCTATATCATTCTTTAGCATCTCGTAACAGCCATCAATTAAGACACCACAAGTCGAAGCTTAGCACAATGCGCTTTCTATACAAACGAGGTATGCTGAAAGATAATAAAAGAGGAGGACTAAGATTTTCACTTCAATTCTGAGTACCTATTCAATAGATTTCATGAAGCAATGTATAAAACAAAAATATGTCCAAAATAAATAAAATAATCAAAATAGGAGATCAACTAATATAAATATGGTTGAGGAATAAAGAATTGAAAAAAACATTCACAAAAACTCATCCCGAAGAGGTGAGTCTACTGGTACAATACAAAATGCGTAACACACACAAGCTCATTGTTATATGCTCTCTTTAAAGCGTGGTGTTACCACACAGAGATATTTTCATTTCCGTGCAACGTGGAAAAAAAAGGTAATAATAAATATTATAAAAAAGATCGCTGACAAAAATAAAATTTTTTACACAACTATTATATCTCCTTATGTTACAATCCAAGAACAAAGATAAGAACACTCACAAGGTTAAGACTTTACATTTCGCGGATTACTTGTGACTGCATTGCCGCTAAGATTGGGTGAATACGCACCCACCGGCATATTTGGCACTGAAGGAAAAATACAGAAAGAGGACGGATTTCCATACATTGAAGGTGGGGGGACTGCCGGGTTGCTTGTAAGCGAATTGTAGTCGGGTGGTGGGCTGGTGTACGCACCTTGACTTTCCGGGGGTAGTGACAAAGCCAGCACATGCGGTGGTTGTGATAATTCATTGCTCGTTACGGAGTAGCCATAGGGATTCAAAAGCAACGACGGTATCGACGTTTGTTGTTGCTTTGACGATGATGGTGAGACTTGAAGTTTCTCCATCTGGGCCCGAATCTCTTCTTGTCGTTTTCGTGAGTAGGAAAGTTCATTTTCAATATTTTTCAGCTCGTTCATCTTAGCCTGGATTTGTGCATCTAACTGAACCTGAAGTTCCTGGGCTTGAGCTTGACGGGTTCTGATGAAAGACTTAGTCGTAGATAGTGTGTCCTCAACTTCATTTATGATTCTAGAGGCACACTGCGCAATGTTTTTGAAGTCCATCGAAAGATCCCTGTATATAATATACGCGTTTTCTAAACCATTGGTAACTTTCTGAATTTCCTGTGCAAGAGGATCAATACTCTGCAGCGTGGACACTTCTTCTATTATTTTTTCAGCTTGAACAACCAGTGCCGATTGTTTTTGCGCTGTATTCATAACTTGTGCTATTCTATCTGATATAGAGCGGGATTCCTTCTCTAAAATAGCATTTTGCTGAGCATCTTCAACAGCTGATAAGCCAGTAACAATTGTGTCTGATTCCAAAAAATCCCACAGCGCGTTCTGTGCGGCCTTCAGTTCAGATGCCATCATTTCAAGATCGGATACAACTTGCTTGAGTTTATTAACACATTTCTCTACTTTTGTAGACAATTCATAAACTTCCTTGGTCTCTGAAAAGGGCATTAAAGAATCCAAGTCGCTCATTTTCCAATCCAAGCGAGCAATATTACGTAAATTTTCATCTAAGGTTCGCATGTTGGCATTCAATTTGTCCGATATATATTTCTCAAAGTTCTGTTTGTGCATGTCGTAGGCGGCCATGATGGAGTTATACTCAGGAGTCTGCTCCAGCTCCGGGTAAACTGCACGCCATATCTTTTCTCCATAGGAGTTTGAAAGTTTACTATCCTTCATTTTCTCTTCATTGAAGATCTCTAAAATTTCATTCAGCTTTACGGTGAAAATAGTCTGTAATTCTTTGCAAACTTTAACAGAATCGAGAATGTCTTGAGTTACGCTTACCACAAGGCCGTCAGGCCCTATACGGAGGTTAAGAATATTGGTACGCAGGGGCTCCGGAATGTGCCGATGTCCCTGCGCATTATCGGATAATGTCTTGATGATAGACATCACACTCAACTGCTGCATCTTATTTCGCACAGACTCACAAAGTTCATTAGCAGTATCGTTGCAGCTCTTGACGCGGCTGCGCTCTTTCTCTCGCCACTTCATCACCAACTTGGAGACGTGGACTGGAACAATTCCAAAGAATGGATCATCTTCACGAGCGAAGGCACTACTGATCAAGCTCGAATGATCAATAATACGACCTAGTGAACGTGGTAAACCATCAGCATCGGGAACTTCTTTTGGCACCTGTTCAAAATACACAGAAGAATTCGTTTCCAGCGCTTTTTTGTATGCAATCTTAGCATTTTTAGCCACGCTATCTGTCCATGCTGCCATACTATTGGATGACATTTTCGGGAGTTTGTCAAGGAATTGGAGGGCCTTAGTGTAATATCCAATCGCAATACCTATCTTGGTATCTTTTTCATTCTTAACAGCTAGATGAAGATAGGCTCTCACCTCGAATAGGCAAGCACCGACACCCATGAGGACCTCCATTTTTTTGGCGAGGTAGGTCTTTTCCTGGAACCAAATTGAGTTAACCATCAGTGTATGAATCTCCGCAAACATCTTTGCACCTTCCTTTGCAATCCTTGCAAGCATTTCTTGATTATCTTTCATTGATTCTTCCGCCTTCAAATAGCCACAGTGGTGAGCCTCAGTCAGACAAATTTTGATCAGGAGATCAATCGACTCCAGCTTAATATCACCTTTGTTGAGGTATTCAGGTGGTACTCGAAACAGCAGATCTTTCACCATGGTGTAGTAGCCCGCTGCATTTTGATAATTTTGAAAAGCTTCTGTAATACTTTCGATGGCTCCATGTCGAGCTTGTTGAGCAGCCACATATGCATACGAAGCAGCAAGGTTGTAAATACAACTCACCAGCTCCAGATTCGCATTAAGAGACTCATATTTAACCCCTTCCTTAAAGCTGTCCTTCCATAAAAATTTAAGATTCTTACTAACCTTTCCACTATGTAGTGGCAGGTGTGCCTGGGCCATGAGAATTAATTTGCAATAGGGCTTCAGAGTTTGGTGAATAAACGCCTCTGTTGGGGGAGACTTTGTTTCCGGCTGGCAGACCTTGGCGATGATGTTGTGACTATCCATCATGATTTTAATTGCATTTTTTACATTAGTGGTGTAATTGCTGGAATAGTTGCTAGCAATATACCTACCACACAGTTCCCATTCTGGAACATTTTTCTCACAACGACGAAACGGCAAAATAATAAATTGATCTGGATTATGAATATGCACGCTCATTAGAATAAACTGAATTCTTAAAAGTATTGAGTTGCAAAAATATAAAAATCAATATTGGATTTAAGCCTGTACGTTATTATTACTATTCGACTGTGGTGAAAATTTCCTGATGAATTTAATAGAGTAATCTCTAAAAGCAATTTTAAATGGGTTAAATCAAAGGTAAGCAAAAATTATACTACAAAACAATACTTGATAATCAAGCTAATGAAAATGAATAGAAAACTAGCAAAAAAATCGGGCAGTTGCATTGATTCTCATGACTCTTCAATTATTTTATTTTTCTAGACATTAAGAATTTGTCCGGAATAAAAAATAGCTACCCATCTATTTTAGTGCCACGTATATATTTCGTGTGCATCATTTTTGAACTTTCGATCTCTTTGTAGTGGAAATATCATAAACAACCATAAGTTGTAAATATTTACATTGTATAGGTTCCCAAACTGGTAGATCCAGTATCCCTTCTTTACTGCTTTTCTTGAAGAGTATAACTTTCTTCACCCTCCAAAAATCTACCTCATTTACAGCTATTGAAGCTTGTTCCAGTTCAGTTGTATTTAACTAAATTAATGGAATCATCTCTGAGATTTTCCTCTTCCCTCATTCGGATCGCTGCTACCATCTCCAGAAGCACATCGTCCCGTTCAGGATTTAAATTGTAAAATTTCCCCCCATACATGCTGTCATCACTATCATATCGCCCAGCCTCAGTTAAGGTCTGCAGATTTGTTTTTTCCTTGACTACAAAATCGCCGTTTTGGGTCATGGTCAATACAACATTGGTAGAGTTCCAGAATTCCATTGGAAGCATCTTTGGAAGATTAGCACCATATCGGTCGATTTCAATCCTCCGCTCCATCCACCGCCAACCGTAATACGTCACACGACGCGCCTCACGTTCAAACATGGTGCGCACATAGTGGGCCTCACCCTTTGGAGCATGGGAAAGTATTTTAGGCAGGACGTACCAATGGAACGAGCCAAGGGTGGTCCCAATAACGACATGCTGTGTGGACTTCCGCGAGCGAGCGACCGGAAGTGGTTTGAACGTCAATACCGAGATGGCATCCTGGACGAGATGATGTACGAGCAACGGTTCATTATTGCGATCAAGTAGATCCCAAACAACAATTCTACCGTCTCCCATCCCGATAAAGACTATCCCGGCGCGAACCGGAGACCACGCGGCGCACGTAACTTGACTGCTGAGCCTCGGAGAGGCGTACAGTGGTGCCTCCATGCCGAGGCGCCAGACTTTAAAGCTGTAATCACCACACGTCAAGCAGACATCGGATATGAAAGGGTGATACTGCACACAGGCCACCGGCCCCGCATGTGCCTGCGCTACCACATGTTGAACCGCACGAACTTCCTTCGGACCGCGGCCGGTGAGAGCAAGCGACGGGTGCGACTGCTCTCGTTGCGACGTCATTCGGCATGCAGCAAGCTCACCGTCTGTCGTGCCCACGCAGAAGGCCCCGCCAACAGAAACCCCGACACACACACGGAAGCCCATCAGCTCGCCAAGCCCGTCTACGCGCGTGAGAGGATATTTTAGCAGCGGCGCCCAAATAGCTGCGTGAACGCCTTTCGACTGGGCCTGGTGCTTGATTTTACGGAGCTTGTCCGCGGGAAGGTGTGTGGGGCGCGTGTCCCAGATGTACACGCACCCGTCGTCGCTGATAGTCACAAACTGGTGGCTCTGCTCCACAGACACCTGTTTCCCATCGAAAGCGAATTCAACATTTAGGGGTAGCCATTGCATGTCGTGCACTGGTCGGCGATGCGACATTTCGATGCGGGAAGATTGAATGGGTTGCAGCTGTGGGACTAACAGGTCACCATATTTTTTCCAGATTACCCCTTCTACACTGTTTGGCAACGGCGGTACCTCACCAACCCCCTTAAAACCCGCATCGTCAGACACGTATATTGAGTTACTACCTCCCTCACTTTCATTCAGGGTTGGATTAAAGACTTCTTGGAACAGAGATGGATATTTACTATGGGAAGCTTCAGGCGCCTGCGGCTCCGCAGAGGTGTTCTTTGCCAGACTTAGGTCCCACAAGTACACCTGGCCATTCATCCCGCCTCCTGCAATAAGGTTAGGAAAGGCTGGGCTAAAGTTTAGCACTTGCACCTCTGCTGGGGCCTCTAAAATGTACCGTGGATGCATTGGATCCGTTAGCTCCCAGACAAGCGCAAAGGTGCTCTCACATTGTCGCTGCTCCGCGATGCGCTCCTCCAAGCCGTGGGGTGCGATAGAGGTGATACAGATATAGTCGTCCTTTGTACGGGAGCTGCGCCAAGAGATGCTCGTGATTCGACGATTCTTGGTGGCCGCGTGCACGTAGTTTCCCTTTTCCAATAGGACCAAATCGTCGCAACCACCCATCATGGCCTCATCTTCGCGAAACAAAATGTACTCATCCGTGTAAATCGGAATCTCGGCGTTCTGTGTCAGGCAATGCAGTGTACGCGGCAGCACGAGATTAATAAAAGACATCAGTTTAGAATCCTCCTTCGGTGGCAACTCCATGTGATGAATGAAAGCATTCACTAGGGTTGGCACAGCCTGTACCGCAGCATTTACCCGCGGCGCGTAGTGTGTCTGAATTGCGCTGTCAAGACGCCGCACTACCGCCTGAACACCTTCGTCAACCTCACCACGGAAGACTTGATAAAGCGAATTGGGAGCCCCGCGCAAATCACGACTGTCTTCGCTCGCTTCTTTTGTGATAAAGCTGTGGTGGGCAGAGTGGTGCTGCAGTAACATCCTGCGTGGGATCTCAAACTGTACAGTGATGAGAGGTCTCCGACATACCATCGTAGCATTTTCTATAGCGATCTCGATTTCACTCCCAAGGCTCTCCCACGTCCCTTGAGGAATTACTGTACAAAGTTTTTCCGCTATCTCGAGTAGTTTGTCAGTTACAAACCCACTCTCAACAGATGAAGGATTCATTATGGATACGCTTTTTGAAGCATGAGGGGTTGCCTCATTCTTAGTTCTATTTTGGCTTTGCGACAAAATACTCATTCCTCCACTGGTGCTTAAATCACATGATAATGATGTCTTCTCAAAATTCCTTCTTGGTGGCGTAACTACCATACTACTTTCTGTAGACATCTTTGATTCCTTGTTGATATCAAGATCTTGTAAAGGGTCTAAAAATTCAATAGTTTAAATGAATAATATCGTAATGTGTAAATTGCAAAATACAATATCTGTGGGTTATTCAGAACGTCACTCCATTAGCTAATGCAAAGAAGCAGCAAAAGGTAAGATATATATCAACCGCATGCACAGAAGCAGAATGGAAGGCAATGGAAATGCATTGATATTAAATTATGCTAAAAGATCTTGATTACAATAGTTCACTAAAGAACATTCAACCTTTATACGTTGCTGCCTATTTCCCATTAAACTCAAATTCAACAACTTGTGCATGCGCCAATAAAATTTGAAAAGCGGATGGTTTCTATACACCTACCATATGCAACACACAAAAAGAAGTTTTCCTTACTGATCTTTGCGCTGGAAACATTCGCTTCTTTGATTTTGATTACCGCTTTTTGGGAAAAGAGTTGTGCGTTATACAGCCTTTGCATTAGTACAAATCATGAAGAAAAGATACACAAATAAAAATCAACACAAAACAGATTATCTGATAGCCTACCTAGAGCATTTCGACTTATATCCTTCACAAACAATTCTCCATTTGAATACCATGCCCATTGTAACAGTGGATAAATTTTACTCTTTATATCACATTTGCAATTTTATTGTCTTGACTAATAATAATTAACAAAAATCAGAAAATTTTCCTAAGAATGACTCCAAGACGCTAATGACACAGTTCCTTTTCAATCAACCTTTTCCTCCAGCCAAGTCGCTATGCTTCGTAAAAGCTAAGGAAGTTATTCCATGGAGTGGTGCTTCTTGAGTCAATCTTTTTTTAATAGAATCTATTGCGCTATCATTGCTCCCATTCTTTAACCACAAGGCTAGACGGTTATGATACTTCCTCTTAGCCATCACCACACCGACAATTTGTAGGTCTGGATCATCAGGGTCCTCAAGTGTTTCCCCTACAAGCGCCATAAGCACATTTTTCCAAATCGAATCCAAATCGATTCTTTCCCTTTCCGTCACCACATTACTGCTTGTATTCGAAGCACCCACTATATTATCCTCCAACAGACCTTTGACTTGACTATTAGTACACACAATGCTATTTGGATCAATATTCACCCACAACTTGCCACCTCCTTTATTTGCTTCATCTTCCCACATGGGCTTCACACCTTCTTGGAAAAAGTGATACTGAGCAGAGGTGCGCAGAGCATGCAGTGGTTTCATATACTTCAGCATGAGAAAAAAATCCTCTACTGTTTTGACTGTTATGATCGGAACAAGTGAAAGTCCCCAGCTCTCTGTGTTGTACGTTGATGAGCTATCGTACCACAACGTCCAACTGCGGTTGAGAAGATGCACATCACTGGATTCCTCTTTTTTTGGAACAGACATTTTTAGACGCACAGTGTTTACGATACCTTTTCCTTCAAGTTCTCTGTAAAGTATTCACTTATATTTGAATTCGACTTGTTTATGTTAAATTTCCTATGCAATATTATATTTTTGAAATAATAATTGTTTATGGAATCGGTAAGAATCCCACAGTGAAATTCACCCAAATGATAGATGATTTAAATAGGGATAAGTTTTAGAAAATTAAAAAGTAAAATAGGTAGTAATAGAATAAACCATAGAAAACAGCAAGCAAAAGGAATGATACCAATACAATTTGAAATAGCACATATTCACTTTGCTTAAGGAAACATGATTCATAATTTCATATTAGGTAAAACATGCTTGCTTTGAAAAAAACAATGATAATACAAGTTACGGAAAATAATGAACAATAGATATAAAGATTTTCCAGCATCCCCATAGCATCCTCTGACATTGCAAACCTTCAAAAATATAATCTCTATATATCCATATACATACAGAAATTATGCAAAGTAGAAGTATCACTTTGGATTTTTAAAAATGTTGACAATCTCACTAGTTAGAATTGATCCTTATGAAAAAACAAACAAATGGTGAGCCTAACAAAAAAAATGACAAGATAATGCTTAAATGTTGCAACCTACTGATCAAACTGCTAATAGTTGTCAAATAATGCGTTTTCTAAGTCTGAAATATTTTGTCTTTACCACCTCATGTTGCTACAACATCTCTAGGTAGATTTCTCACTCCTCTTTACGGGAAGAATGACTTCAAGGCATCCTTTTTTATAGAAAAAATAGCGTCTAAGATTGGCGTCGTTAAACCAATTCCTTCCGTTCGGGCATGATCATCACGCTAAATTTAATTAAATCGGTAGAGCTCTATGAGTTCATAACAAAAAGTCACTACTACTGTTCCCAGTATCGCATGAAACCTAACTAAACATAGAAATTTTCCTTAATGGAAAATTCGAGAAATAATAGACTTGAGGAAGTTTAGCCATTTATGATTGTACTATCGTCATTGTGACTAAAATGAAGAGATGCTAGCTGATGACTTTTTTCACATTCATTTCACTTTAATGATGAATACAATTGATTTTAAAAAAATACGATTTACACTTTGTAGCTGTCGATCACTTTTTTACACGCATATCCGTGGTAAAGGATCTAATATAGACTGTGTTTCAGCGAAGTGAACCCATAAGGTGCATAAAATGCTAACAATAAATAAAAGTGACAAGAAAGGTGGAAGGGTTTTTAGTTTAAAGTTTGAAAAGTATATCGAGGACTAGCAAACAAAAAATCAAAGCTTGCAAGAAATATAGATACTAAGTACAGTAGAACAAGTAAAAATAACTCAAATCCTAAAGATAATGCAACGGATAATTTTTATAGTCGGAATAAAAAAATTTAAATGAAAAAAAAATACAGGAAAATCATACTTATCATTCAACTATTATTCAATTGGTCCAAGGGATGGTAAAGGATTTCATTGCGCAGACATCCTTGTTTGAATTTCTATTACATTTATATGATCCGATCTGTGCTATTTGACGTCTCTGATCCCAAAATTGAAATGCAGCGAATATCAAATGTAGGAAAGAAAGACTGGCCAAAGAGAAAAAGCGGGAATCATCCTAGGTACAACATTATGTTGGTTTTAAAAAAATGAGACAAACATCATCCCAGAAATCTCTAGTTTTCTACCTCATATGAGGATTTGCTCCGCATGATGAACTTCTGCTTCACTTCTTTTTAGTTGCTTTCTTCGTAGATTACTTGACGAGTGTTCATGTCTTGCATCTTGGACATTGCATCTTTGCTTATCTTTAAAAAAATCTTGTGACCTGATCTTGTTGCTACTTAAATAAAATTTCTTAGCAAGTTTCAACATGAATGTTCGCTTTGCATACCTTCTTGTAAGACCCTTAGACTCCACCTATTTATCAACAAAAACAGAGAATAATTATTATTTCTAAGTAAAAATGATCTTTTTGGAATAAAATTAGTGTCTGTCTGCGCGAGATCCCTTAATAAATTTTCATTTCCAGAGGAAAAGAAGTCAAAGAGGAAAAATAGATTCCATTCACACATCGCGAATAATACGTGCCCTTTGTACTTAAAAAATTAAGGATACCCATCTTTTTCAGTTTGTGAATGTTTAGTCGTACACACATTTTTAAGAGCTTTGTTGTTAGGTAGCTTTACTGTCCCCCTCCGCTTCAATTTGTTTCAAAAGTTCCTCTGGATAGATAGAAAAAATAAATAATCCATAAGCATGAGGAAAAATATTTAAATATGCAATTATACCGAAATCCAAAGAGCTGTAAACAAAAAGTAAGCTCCTGGGATAAAACAAAATACAAGCATACCTTCCGCCTTAATCATGCTTGCTTGGTATCTAACTATATAAACTTCTCTTTCTCTCTCTCTCTATATATATAGATATAGATAGATATGTCTATATATTTTTTGCAATCAATTACAGTTCATTGTTATAATTAATTCGATATAATTTGCTAGCAAATTCCACTTATTTACACACCAATATATTACCCAAATGAAAACGAATGAATGAATATAAAGCAAAGAAAATATCAAGAGATGAGACACTTTTAATTCCTTCGTGGCCGGTGGTTATTGCGAGCGCGGAAACCTCTCTCTCTTGGATTGTTATTCCCATTTTCAGTGGGACGGTTATCCTCCTCGACGCTCGAATCCCTATGCTCGGTAGGTTTCGCGTCGTTTTCCTGGTTCGAATTCCGATCAAAAGGCTTTTCATCCTGATGACCTCTCCCGCCGCGACGCGTGCCACCACCCCTTCCATGGAAGGAAGGACGTGGTGCCTGATCGTACCCCGCGCTGCCGCCCTCCGCTCCACGGTAGCCGCGCCATCCACGACCACTTTGCTGCTGATGTTGATGAGAATGATGATGATGCTGCGGATGTGGAGGTTGCCGTCCACTCCGCTCGTAGCGCCCGCGATTGTCGCTACCATTAAAGCTCATCGCACTCTGGGCGATATCATGAAGACGATAGCTGAGTTCGTTCAAGCTTGGTGGATCCAACGTTTTGCAAGCCAGTGAGGTAAGCAAGTCTACCAGCTGATTCTTCATTGCTTTTTCCTTTGTCCGTACGTTCGTTATTTTTTCGATTCGGGGAAAAAATTTTCCTTTCCGTTTCTTAATACCAGTATTCCTTTGCCTTCGTCTCCAATCGAACTATTCGCTTGAGAATATATAAGATGATGTATAAATATGTCTTGTTATTATGACTAATATAGTTAGTGATAAAAATGGTTAGGAAAAGCAGAGTATGGGGAAACAAAGGACTTTAAGTACCTATATGATTAACAAAAAATACCATGAAATGCAAAAACTTAATAAGCCTTCTGTAAATACATATTATCAACAGAGAACATGAGTCGAAAAATTCTGTGGGGTTTTCTATGGAATCATGAGACTCCAGTCATGGAATAATTTTCCCATTCTTGCTAATCTTACTACTAATTTTCCTATACGATAACAATTCAATGTTTTAGAAACCGCCTCAAATTGCTTGAATGACGTTGTCTTATTGCTTTAGAAATCAAGATGATAGAACATTTGAAGGGTGGAGAGAGAAAAAGACGTAAAAAGAAAGTGAATATCTGCATCAAACATCTGAATTTCATCTCATATAAAAAGATCGCAAAACTAGACTTCAATTAGTGATGATCATCAAGATGAGACCATACATAGCGATGGGGGTCAAGAATAAGCGAGGAAGCATTATACTTTAAACACAACGCTGGATATTCACCAAACCACGTCCCAAGGGTAAAGGCGAAAACCATCCAGAAGGGGTCTCGATTGAATTGACTGAAACGACGAGGGATAAAGCCGCCCAGAAGCATATTTCTTACTATTTTAAATTTATCGTCGTTTGCAAAATTCGGAGGCTAATAAATACGGTAAGGCATGAAATATTTTCGCGCTGCTAGAAAGAAGGGATGAAAACGGGTAATCCTATTATTAAAAGACTAGCAGAGAAAAAAAACGTTTAGATATTCTTCGTTTAGTACTCTAAACATCATAAAGTAACAATATGTTAAGAACTCACCCGTGATGTTCTCCTCCTTACCACGACACGAAGGCTGAGAAACATGAAGCAGAGCACGAAGTAAACATAATATTAGAGTAAAAAATGTCAAACGGCAACACCACCCTCCCTCGAATAATTAAATACGTATGAACTTAATTATTCCATCGGATTATACAAGCGTCGTATGAAATGAGATAGGTCAGCTTTCTTGAGGGCAGCTCTCCAGTCATGATTCTCAAGATCCGGGGAGCCTATAAGCTGAGGCATTGACACGACCACTTCCCGAACGTTACAGACGATATTCAGCAAAACTTCATCAGCCTCATCATCCGTGCATATTTGCAAAAGGCCGACTTGAGATAGGCAGTGCTGTGGGAGCTGGGAAAGCGCCTCCGCAACGTCATCCACCTGTATCATAATATGGTAGCAGCCCCGCTTCCCCTCCACTTCTATCCATCGTGACGTAATCGATGAACGCGGCAGGTCCGCAGAGAGCGCTTTTGCATGAAAAAGCCGTACCCGCGCGGCGGCATAGACGGCGTCGGCGACGTACCACAATGACCATCCAACGGCTGTGTCACCCTCTAAGGTAAGGGCAAGCCGTATCGGCGCCGAGAGGGCGCCGCACGCGCTGCCCGAGTCGATCTCGCATGACAACACATGCCAACCCATCGCGTCAGGCAACCCACACCACGACCCCTTTCCTCTCCTGCTCTTTACCGCAGCTGAGCAGCTTAAAAGGGATTCCTCGCCTTTCCCTCTTGCTTTACCTCCTTTGTTCCTTCTTCATTGCGACTCGTGCGGTTATTAGTAGTACAATATCCTTGCTAAGACTAGGTGCTCAAGAGCTAACCACGCGACCTCCTATCAATCCCTATGTGGATTTAGAAATCAGTTAAATGATAATCAAGACACTTCACCCGATGCCAGACGACGTGCGAATGAAATGAGATACTAAGTATTTGAGCGATAATCCTAATTCGTGTGATGTTAAAGTTATCGTTTAAGAATTAACCCAAGAGGAAGGTAATGTGAAAAATATGAGAGCCAGGTTGCGCCTCGAAAAAACATAGAAGTGATGAGATTTTTATTCTATGCTATTACAGCACCTTTCTTAACTTTTTAGCATAACATTTATAATGCTTCGTATTTTAAGATCATTAACAAAAGGCGATCCACGAAACTAGAAAGGGAGAATCATTAAGTAATATGGTGACTTATAGAAGAAAAATGAAAACTTTCCTAATAAAGCCGCTTCACAAACGATCTTAAATGGCATCCTGTTAGAAAGTCGAAAGCAGCATTGTGTGTGTATGTAGCTCACAATGGCGAATGGCGAGAGATAAAGCTATTGTCGTAGTAGATACTGTCAAGAAGCGGGTGAGATTTCTCCAGAATGTCGGATATGAAACATGGTCAGGCAGAGCCTGCGGTCCTTGCATCATAGGAAACATTACTTTATGTAAAAAAAATAGTGTGATAAAACTAAAAAGTAGCAAAAAACTTCACAATAAGCGCAAACCTAAATAGAAAAAAAGAATAATTTTATAGACAAGAGAACATTTCAGAAGCCGAAGTATCCTCAGCAGCCTAAATATAATAAGAAAATATGGAAGAAAGATAAACCCATTACATTAAATAAGATAGTTAACATTACAATATCGTCTTGCTAATATTGGGAAAATAAAGACCGTAAGAAAAAAATACCGAGAGAACAGCAAGAAAAACATGGACATAAATATTTACAAAAATGCGTGCATAAAAAACATACATAAAGTAATAGAAATTGATAGCGAATAAAAAAAATCCCGAAACCAATACTAACGAAAAAAACTTGTATACAAAAGGGTTCAAAGAAAAGCAATAATTAAAAATACCATACGAAGTTAGCTATCCACGTCAGACCTCCGAAACACATGACACAAGAATAGTGGTGGTGGCAACACAATAAAATAGAAAGGAATAAGAAAAAATGACGCTCGA
>AIHY01000680.1:0-19887 GCA_000331125.1 Phytomonas serpens 9T
CGACGCTCAGTTCATGTGTTAAGAAATTGCGTTCAACCGCCTCTACGAGGCCTAGCACACTTGCGCCAGAACTTAATGTCTGAAGCTCCAAGTTTCTTAGTGATTCATTCTGAGAAACGTTTAGGTACTCCACTTTAGAAAACCATGCCAAAAGCATGGTAGCAGCCTCCCGTAGATTCGAAAGCATATTATTGGTGTGATTCCCTGCGTTCTTCTCGTCGGGCATAGGCTTTTGCCTTGCTTGTGGTGTTATGGTGGCACGAAAAGTGTCAAGATGTGCCGGCGGCGGCAGGCTACGTGTACGTCGTGCGAGCGCTTCTGAAATATGCTTAATATAATCCATAACTGCCTCCATTTGATCAAGTTGCTCAGTGTGGGCACCAATGTCGCTCGTGTACAAAGAGGGTTTGGCCAAGGAAACCGCACCCACTTTATACCTCGCAGCCCTTGCTGGGGACACACCTTTGTCGTTCTTCTCTACGAAAATCGGCTGGGCAGAGACCGAGCGTACCAGTTTCCTGGACTGCTTCTTCGCAGCTTTTGCTAGCAAATCCTTAGTGTCATATAGCTTGTTATTATCTTGGTCAACTTTACTGGGGTCCTTACGGGGGGCTAGTGTGCATGGAAGGGTTGGTTG
Source organism: Phytomonas serpens 9T (assembly GCA_000331125.1). Taxonomy (NCBI): domain Eukaryota; phylum Euglenozoa; class Kinetoplastea; order Trypanosomatida; family Trypanosomatidae; genus Phytomonas; species Phytomonas serpens. The sequence goes on from AIHY01000680.1 coordinate 638, forward strand.
GATGGAGGACTGCTGCTGTTTATCACTGCTCCCGGACACAGGAGAAGCAGACAACAGATTTTCCTTTGCTGACAAATGCATCGAGAGAGAATCGGAGATGTCTATTGCCTCGACTTGGTCCTTATCGGATGTGTGCACAACTTTTGTTTTCTTCTTAAAATCACGAGGCTGATTGCGTCGTAATTTCACTATAGAGGGTGCTGATATTTTACGAGATAATACTGGAATGGAATTAGGTTTACTGAAGTTCGAGTAGCGCTTAGCATAGCCCGCTGTCGACTCATTCCTTTCAAAAGTTGCGTCCGATAGGCCGCTGTTGCGGATGTCACTAGCACTGTCAACTACACTCCTTTTTTCTGAGAAGTAGATACCTGCTTTTGAAACGTTGGCGGGTGTGTTCCTATTTTTATTCAAGACATCAACAGTCAAAGTTCTAGGAGTTTGGTTGACATTTTTATTAATCCGAAGGGGCATTGATAAGGTCCTAAAATGCTATTTATTGAATCTTTCCTTAATTAGGTATACAAAAGTAATTACTTTATAAGGAGGCAAAAAAAAAACGATTATAAAAGTGTATATAGATATACGTTTGTATGACTTCCTAAATTTCAGCAAAATATATTAAAAGGGTGAGAATATGTGAAGAAAAGAGTTATACTGAAGTCATTTAAAGGAAAGAATATTGAAAAAGATGGAAAACAAAGGGGTCATGTTTAAATAAGACCGTAAGCCATTTTTTAAAAAGGCACATACTGCAAATCCATAGCGTTTAATCGAATCATTATTAGTCCAAAGAGAAAGTAACGAAACCTAAACTGCACGAAACATTGCTGTTACCTTAAATACCCAATCTTTACACCTAAAATGGGCTAAATTTCACACTACAACGCTCACCAAAAGGGTTCAGAGAGTGATGGAAAAAGGGCAAATCCTAGGCGATTTACCGTTACGTTCGGTTTGCTTCAGCTGAGAGTGGATAAAAATTTTTGAGCAATTTTGCGCAAAGTTATCAAGACAACATCGACCTAACGCTAATTTCTCATAGATAGCAAGATTTTTTCCATATGTTCAAAACGATTTAAAGCTCATGTCCCACAACAGGTAACGAAAAGAGGTGGGTTCGGTAAATAGACCAGGAAGCACAGCTTAATAAGGACCAACAGCAAGTTGTGGCATGATTCGTTGGGAAAGGGTACAGGTAAGAGCGTAATCATTTATATTAACCATGCACATGCAAATAAATGCACATCTATACAGTGAGAAGAGATACTCGACTCAGAATCACTCTCATATTTGTGATAGGTACCTTTCAAATGGGATAGCTACAGGTCCCCTGCCTTATTCCCTTTCTCAGGTTCGGTGTCTGATAATGCGACAACTGGCATCAAGGGTTGGTCCTTATCGTCATTAACCTTGCTTATTTCCGCCTTGTACAGCTTAAACGGCACGATTACACGCCCCAGCACCTCAGGGTCTGCCGTAGAGAGCGTGCCGTCTGTGTCTTTTACTCGAGAAGCAAACGACGTGCGTTGCCTCCACAGCTTGAGTCTTGCTTCCCAGGGCCCGGGTATAAAGCGATGCAAGGGACGACTGACCCTTATGTAAAAAAGTCGAGATCTCGGCAGTGAATCTACAGGAGATACGTTTAAATGATTCACTCCGCTGGGAGTCGACAGTGGTAGGGGACACTCTGACAGCACCAGCTGTGCAGTAGCTTGACGTTCTGCCTTTACCTTTTCCAGAGACTCATTCACTCTAAAAGAAAGATCACGATCTTCCCCATGAACCCACTCGCATTTTGCATTCGAAATCGCACTACAGCAGAGGCTGTAACCTTGGCCATTGTAGCCCTTATAGTTTATTGTAGTGCCCTGCCCTAGTGTGGAGCGAAGCTCAAAGGAATACCTCCACGGATCATCAAAGTCTAGTAATACCGCCTGCTCATTCGGCGAAGAGAAATTTGTGTCTACATACTGCTCTACACGGCCCACACGGTGTGCAAATCGTTCTGATGCATCATCAGCCAACTCTGCTACTATGTTAAGTTCCACGCTGCAATTCAAAGGTATTTCTACGCCTGCGTCAGACGAGTGTTGTGAGCTTGGAGCCTCACATTGCACTTTCGCTGATGCGTTTTCAATTTTGAAATAATAGAAATCACAATTCTTTTGGGACTCTAATCCTCCAAACGACCTGAACGAACTCATCGCGGAGAAGGATCTCTGACAACGAAAGCCTTTTAATTGAGGCGATACGGTGGTATTAATACCACCATTCAGAGAACTTGCATGCAGAGATGCTGAGGATATGAGAACCAGAACAGCTATGATTACAGCGAGAAGCCTCATGGTCATTAGATGCAGACAGTAAAGTATTTTTAGAATATCCCCTAAAACACTGTTTTTTTTGTAAATTTTTCTTCCCCTTACTTATTTGGGCTTCAAATTGATAATTAAAAGCCCAAGCAATTTTTTCCAACACAGAAGATGCATCAAGGAAAGATATCACTAATATTTAAAATAACTGAAACTGAATCAGAAATAGTCAGCAAAACCATGAGTCAGGCATAAATATAAACATTTAGAACAAATGCCCTCTAGTATGCGCAAACGTCGCGAGAAACAAACGACTTCCATGCAACTTTACAAATTAAGCTACTCTCTGTTCCCACAATAGAACCTGCCGCTATATGGATTATGTATACCGAAATCATGCGATTCATCATAAGTTCCATGGACTATATCATCAAGTTATTTGAGATATCATCTAATTTGTAATCTAACACTCGAAAACGTCGGGTAGTTTGATCAGGTAGAACCTTTCCCCTTTATAATTAGTATTTCCGAGTATCCGACGTGATGACTTCCATTAGAAAAGGGGCCAGCGAATTCCGTCTAACTGCCATATCGGTTGGAAAGGCATTAGTATATTCGTTTTTGTGAAAGCCTCAAGGTTGCTGATGCCTCTGGCATTTAAAATTCATCGTGGTCGCAAATGGGTTGTCTCTCAGAGGAGGAATGCCTCGTGTTGCCCGTCGTCATATCAGTTAATCTTGGCACCGTAGGGTGAAAATCGTCAGGATCCGAGGCCATAGCGGCAGGGACACTCGTGCTTGTGCCTAGCGAACGCGTAGAGAAGGGAAACTCACGCGTATGATGTTTTTGATGTTGCTGTTGCTGTTGTAGCTGTTTCCGAACAGAAGCTCCTATTAAGAGGACAGGAGTGTGTTTTGAATTATAATGCCCCTCGACTATTGGTTCCACGGTAGACCTTGATAGTTTGGGGTTGACAGTAGGAGGTGAGCCCGCTGAGTTCACTAGCTTATCCCTGACAGTGAGGAAGTTTTTCTCCGCAATCATGGCAGGCGTGAAAAATATATTTTCAATCTCAATATAAAGCTCTCGAATCTCTGGGAAGATGACATGGATAACATATGCGTCCTTTTTGACATTCTTTGGTCGCGTGTAGCAGATGAATTCAGCACGTGCACGCCAGTCAAAGCTCGATGCCGTATTAGCACTACTGCCAGCATTATTTGCATTCAGATCTGTGCCTCCATTCTGAGTAACGTTGGGTTTTCGAGGCAACATAGGTGGCAGAACTATATTACCAAAAGTTTTGTGACTTAACTTCTTGGAAGAATTGATTCCTGAAGGAATGCCATCTAGCCTACTACGCATATTCTGTACTTCGCCTCGATGTTCATAAAGCGAAAGAATATTTAGCTCAACACGGAACTGAATAAAACGGATAGACCGATAATAGCTAAAGTAGAGAAAGATACAGTTAGCCAACACACACAAAGGAATAAGCACTAGCAAATAAAGCTTTTCCTTTACGGAGTTACTAATAGTGCTATCGGAGCAGAGCTGATTTATGCACGAAGAAGAGGCGTTCCCTTCAGGTGAAAACGGTCGGTTGATGTATAAAGGTGGAAATATAGCCAAGAAAAATAGAATAGCAGAAACTATACCATTGGTAATGATAAGCAGCATTGTTGCGGTGGACACCGGTGGAAAACACTCCCTTTTGAATCGCACTCGCTTTACCGCTTTGCTATGAAAATATGCACTCTAGGATACCTATACTAGAGAACGGGGATGTAGCGGTACAAGTAAGAGCAAGCAAACGACTATGACAAAGCCTGTCGTATCGCCCGTCCCCTTTTACAATGTCTTGTTATTTATACTCTTCGTGCTGAGGAAATATATGTACCAAAATACTATGAAGAAGGGTGTGAGAGGGAAGGAAAGCACTTCCCCTTTCGACAAAACTAATAACTACAGCATCATGCATCGTGTCATAACATAAACGTCTATCCATATATGTTGTTTTCTTAAAAACTGGTACAACCCTGAAATAGAACAGAGTCTGAGGGGTGTAATAAAAGGGCAAATTCCTGCTCCTTCTATTTCACCCTATAGAAGGGTTGCAGGGAAGTGAATTGAGATCGTCACACTCCTTCATTGCAGTTCTCCATCCCAGGATCATAAATAGGGTAATGAATTCCATCTTGCCCAGTCGGTCTCATAGACGGAATTGCCAAGAGCCATATCCCAACAGCCGCCTTCTGTAGGGTATGGAGGAAAAGTCGTAAACAGCCTTGCTGCGCTACAGGAGCCACGACCATTCTCGAGGTTGATTCAATTGTACTAATTGTGCGCGTCTTTTCAAGCTCCCACAACACGACAGGGTCATTGACGGTGCGAAAGACTTCGATAAAATTCCGCCACGGACCCAAGTTGTATGGGCTACGATACGAAAAGTTTGTGCTAGAAAAAATACATGTTCTTTTATAACGAATGGTAATACTTTCAATAGGTGTCACGTTCTGTCGTATCTGAAGAAAGTTTTGCACATTAAAAAGGCCTGTAAAAATAATTGCAACAAACGCTAGCGTAATAGTTAGGATGACTGGAGTGGAGAGAAGCTTGGAGCCACCAGGACCGTATGGTGCGCTGTTGAGGAGGTGTACCACATCTTTCTGAAGTGCAGTATGACCATCCATCACCAAGCTCTGGACAAATTGCTGCGTGATACGTTTGAGCTGCAGCTCATATATCATTTGGCGCAACGAAGCATAACCAGCAAAAATCACAACCACAAAGCTCATGACATGGAGCCATAGGACAAAAAGTACAAAGTAGCGCTGGTTTTCAACATCAACACAGTTATTGATGAACACGCAGTGGTGGTCCATCTTCGCCACACATTCGTTGCATAGACTGCAGTGGTGCTCTCGCGGGGCTTTGAGACGGCAACACGTTTTACATCGGCGACGCGGCTCATCAAGCAGCTTATAACGGCGCTCCTCAGGAGTGTATTTTTCTGCAATAAGACTCAAACGCTCCAACTCTCGCAGCACTTCAGTAGATGCCTGCGATGAAGCAAGGCGTTGTGAGCAAAGCTGCTGAAAGTATGCACGAAGACGTGAACAACATGATGGGTGTTTAAATGGCAGTGGGTTGGCTGACTCACTCGAGGACGTGTCGCTACTGCCTTCCCTCTCGTTATCATCTTGGCGACAAAGATGGCTCTTAGAGGATGAACAAATGTCATCTCGTGAGGCAACAAGAATAGGGAAGCCACGACTCATGGAGGCATCGTGCTTATTTATCGATAAGTTCTCTTTAATGTCATGACAAGAGTGCTGTGTAGGGGGTGCCTTGCCCAAACGCATGGAGAGCACCGCAGCAGAGATGAAATTGAAGAAAATGTTAAAAGAGCCAATAACTATTATCAAAAGAAGGGATCTATACCTCCACGTACCAGGATCTGCAATTACTGGGGCAACGTCACAGGCCATTGTAATCGTTGCTAAACCCATGAGTCCAATGCACATCATCATTACAGCATACCCTGTCAGACGTCCAAAGAAAGTAATTATCGTCAAAAACCACCTTTTCTCTAGAAGTATGCCCAGTATTGCCAAGTACTCGTGCTTCTGGATTGCGTACCAGAAGATGTTGGTAGAATTTACCATTGTAATATGTCCTTATTTTCCTTTATTTCACAGCCCGTAAATACTGATTGGATCAAGTAAAAGGGGAAAACAGGGCAGTGCTCGATTATATATATATATATCAAAGAGCAAAGTCGCGTGCAAATTTGGACCAATTCACTTCGACTAAGTGTAGCCTTAGCGTTGCAATAAATCCCCACTTTAGATCAGAAAAGATGCGATAAAAAACAGCTTAATTGATAAAGAGCACCTTGAATCCTTGTTGGAAAACGAATTGATATCCTTCATAAATAGATCAAGTGCATTGAAGGAAGCAGATCATTTCTGTGAGTACGCCACTCAACCTCCCTTTTGAATTCTACTAAGAGACTCACTAAATTCTCTCGAATTATGCGTCACCACCTGTCTTCCTTCCCTACCCCCCCTCCCTCCTCTTTCCTGCCTCAGTCTCTTGTCTAGGGTCTCTTCCCTTTCGGGAGCTCTCTTCGTGAGGGCATCCGACGAGGCGGATCCCGAGACTTGCGTTTCATTCGAAGGTGCTTGATGTATTCCCGCATGAGGCCGTACTTATTCTCGCGGCACGTTAGAAAGTATAAGTATTCGTAGGAAAAGATGCCGCCTGTATGCCCATCTGAGAAGACGATACGTAGGGCGTAGTTGCCAACTGGAAAGACATCTTCGATGGTGATGCCGCGGCGACCGTAGATCAATACGTTGCTGTTAGCATAAGTGCCATCTGTGCTAGAAGTGTAGGCTCGCAGATACTCGGCTAAAGCGCGGGTAACATGTTCGCCCCCGGCCACCTGCTTCCCCCGTTCGACTGTCGGTGGGTTCGATTCCGCCTCGGATGTACCCCTCATTGAACACGATGGCTGTTCAGGGGTCGTACTCTTGTTTGCTGCTAACACTTCAGAAGGCCAGGTGAAGATGATGTACTGCTTTGATTTATCAACGCGTATAGCTATAGGAATGCAGTGCCGTCCTACGCGACGCTGCCTCTCCAGACGCTCCGCAAGCGTCTCGCTCATCGATGCCACCTTTTCCAACTTTCGACGTGACTCTGTTACCAACTTTTCATCCTGGAAAACACGATTCGTAAACCTATTAATTGATTTCCCCACAGCGTCGCCAATGCGATTCGCCAGGAAAGAAACAAATAGTCGAGATGTGATCAGTCTTTCTGGAATGCAAGAAGAGGCGCCGACTGCAATGAGAGCTCGAGATGAAGTGCAAAGGGATCGAAGGCAACAACACCCCCCCCGTAATCTTTCTCTCCCAAACGTTGACAACGGTAGCATAGAAAAAACACCAAATTTTGGGGGGTAGGATTCAGGCAACTAAGATTAGTTGGATTTACGCACTATTGGCTATACAGTGGAGGGGGGTAAAAAAGATAAAAATTATGGTGCCGTGATAATATGGGGAAAAAAAATATCGCCCTCCAATAAGCGAATCAAAAACAGCAATGCCTTTGATATAAATTTTGCATTGCTATGGACCTTTTGAAAAATTGCACTGATTGACATCAAAAGGTGCAACTAAATAGTTCAAAAATGGAAAACAATGCTGATAAAAAAATTCTTCAGACACTTTTAAGTGATAAGAAAGAGAGAATATTCTATTTTCCCTGTTTTTCTGTAACTTTGTCTTTCATATCCTTCTCTGTGAACTGCTTGCTTTTCGCTCTTCAAAGTTATTTTCATTTATTAGCATCCTTAGGATGAATACCTTTGGTGCCATGACCATCGTCTCTCCTTCATCCCATCAATTCCTTCTGAAACAGTGACCGCATCCTCCTCAGAGGTTCCCCAGATCAGCTTGCGACGCCTCAAAACGGTGCGCTCAAACCACGCGTCTCCCAGATGACTTGGTATGATAGAGTACAATATGCGGAAGACCATTCGAAGCCAAATACGGTCAAGGTGCATGCCGATGCGGCACATGGCGGTGAAGTTAGTGGAAACAAGCAGATCCGTATCCTCTGGCAAAATGAGCGATCCCGCATCCATATGAGGGTCACCTGTTCTTTTCGCAGAATTAATTCCAAAAAAGGAACCTATTCTTGTCGATAAGGATGAGGCTGCTGGAGGGAGCGCAAAAAGAGCGGCGTTGCGGTTCCCGTAAGCACGGTGGCCGCCTGCCTGACGCAAAAGAGATGCATTTTTCGAAGGTACTTTCTCAACAAACAGAATTACTAAATCATCCGGCAGGCTTGATAATTTAGGAGGCAAGGGGAGGCTCGAAGCAGATGTGCCCGTCAAAGGTATCTTGCTCGAGTTCGGTGTGGGGAAAAAAAGATGCTTGAGCTCACGTCCTTCTAATGCGTTAAATGAGGTGAAATAAATTCGGTGCCGTTCTAAGCCCGTGTCCTGCGTAGAACCAAGTAAGTAAGAAGGAATTGAAAGATAGTTGAAGTTTCGCTCTAAGACATAACGGACACGGGATTGAGATAGCAAACAATGCCCATCGAAAACTACTAAATTACGTGGTAGGCGTGGCAGTAGAGCCTTGTAAGCTAGACCACGATGCCGCATCGTCATTTTGGCTACCAAGTTACATGCCCATAAAAGGGATTTAGTGCTATATATATATATATATGTATATGGGATGATAATGAATTTTTTTATTTGAAAAATCCCACCTGCACAGTTTTCCTTGACTTATCTTACCCTTTTTTTATGAAAAGAGAGATTATATTCCATCGAGGGTGTAGAGTTATCTTTATTGTCAAGGATACACATTGTAGAAACTAGACCACCCATACTAAAAAAATATGAGACAAAATCAGAATTTTTTTCGTGAAGCAAATGGTCCAGGCAATGGCTACTCCATATTCACTCCGAAATATTGTTATATTTGGAAGGTAGCATTAGGGAAAGTAACACATTTGTCACACATTAAATGAAATCCTCTAAAGATATCAACAAAAAGAAACGAATCAAAAAGATAATCATACTCCTAAAAAGAATGTGCATAAATAACCAAAAGGGAAAGAAAAGATGAAAAAGGATATCGTTAAACCGAAATTCGTTACTACACGCGTTTTGTGGATTTCAACATATATATTTTCGTCATTTTTAGATAACTAATGCTTCTCCGCATCATACTGTGCCTTGTGCCGCTCATAATGCTCGATCAACTGCTTTTTCTGTTGCCGCAAATGTGGAGTAAGTTCCTCGAAAACTTGGTCAACTAGTGTGTCGACCGGCCAGTGCGACAACTTTTCCTGGCGGCGCAACTCACTCATCACCTCCTTGCGAGTCTCACTCGCCACATTCGCAGACTGATCCGTATCCCACCAGCCACGGCGAATCATAAACTGTTCAAAACGCTTGATTGGTTCAAGGTTCTGATTGAAGAATTCGATCTCCTCCTGTTTACGATAGGCAGTGCTATCGTCAGACGTGGAATGGTGGCCCGTGCGGTACGTAAAGGCTTCCACAAGGACTGGTATGTTGTGCCTTAAGATTATCTCACGCGCCTGACGCACGGTATGATACACGGCGAGAACATCGTTACCATCCACCCGCGCCCCTGGCATTCCGTAGCCCGCAGCGCGCGATAGGATCCCATCGCCGCGGTATTGTTCGGAAGTCCTTGTCGAAATGGCGTAGCCGTTGTTCCGCACGAAAAACAAGGAATGTGAGCCCACAGTGCTGGCAAAATTAAGCGCAGCATGGAAATCGCCCTCACTTGTAGCACCCTCACCCATAAAGGTCGCACAAATACGCGCCTCAGGAACCTGTGAGAGGTCCGTCCCGGGTGGCAGATTCTTGAGCAGTTCTTCGTTTTCCAGGCGAAGCGCGTAGCCAGCGCCGGACCCATGAGGGATCTGCGTAGCCAGGGGGGGGCTTATCATCTGCGTATGGATAGATTTAGAGCCATACATCAAAGGCATCATCCGACCTTTATGTTCACATTCGGTGTTCCCCATACACTTCGCGATGACATCTTTTATTGTGAAACCTCGGTATGTTAGAGCGCTGGCCTCGCGGTATTGCAGATAGAGCTCGTCTTTATCTCCCAGAGCTGCTACAACCCCTGTGGCAGTTGCTTCCTCCCCGAATGAGGTCATGTAGAAGCTAATGCGTCCCTGGCGTTGTGCCTCGAGGAGGATTTTATCTATGGTATTCTGGACAATCATCGCCCGAAGCATTCGCTCCGCCAACGGGCGCGATATGATACTCTCTTCATCCCTGGGTTGAAAATGGAACGATGGGTCGTGATCGCTGCTGGTGGAGGTAGACTCCCCATTCAGCGAGATACCTCCATCAAGGTCCAGGATGTGGAACAAAGGCACTGCAGGAGAGCGATTATAATGGAAGTTTAGTGTGGTCGTTGCAGCCGATTGCCCTTTGAAGTCGACATTCCAGACGTTCTGGGCCTTTCGGAAGACATCGTTAATGTCTTTGAGCCGCAGAGAGGCGGCACCCACTGAGGCAGTGCTGAGAGCTGAATAACTAATGCGAAGCATTAGCACAGATTACCAGACTGGAATAAGAAAAAACAGGAAAGCAAAGAATAATATGCTACTTGCTAAAATCTGTTACAACAGTACTATAATAATAATAGTCCTATAAGATACAATGCTGCGTCCGAGGTGAAAAAAAAAAATGAACTACTTCTTCAAAACCTAGATTTGGATATAATTTAATATGAACTATAGGCTATTTGGAAATATGCGTGGATATAAGCAAAGTGGAAAGCTGCTTATCATAACGGTTGAAAAAGGGATTATTGACAGGTAATAAAACAATAAAATCATCCATCCTGATATTTTCAATGTATAAGGTCTTTTTTTTTGAGAAATATTGCTATACAAATGTCCATTTGTTTACATCAAAGCAAACGACAACATAAAGGAAACACAGACTTCCTTTTTGCTGATCAATACACCGCGAAAAGAACGTATTATACACATCCCTCGCTTGAAGGGAAAAGGATCAAATAGGACAAATTTCACCTTTAAGATTCCTCATGCGACGGTTAAATCATCATCATAGTACAGATGAATGGCCGGAATGTAATAGTCCGCGTTGAGTCCTAGTTTTTCAAAGCCTTCGGATTCGTCCAAGATGCCATTCTCATCGAGGGTTAGCTCCATATCTAGATCGTGTGGCTCCGGCACCAACCGCCGCCAAGTATAGCTTCGAGCATGAGCGTTGTATGTCAAATAACGTTCCTCTAGTATATTTTGCAGCGTCTCCTCACAGCAGACCTCTAGTGTGATCTCGTCATGCGTCAGAGTATTAATGATACGCACTAGCCTCGTCTTCTTAGTGAGCTTGCCAATAATGTATTGTGAATCTTTCCACCATGGAATATCGTACTCGAGGTCTATATTACTGTCTGGAAAAATCGTGGGGACGTGTGGAAAGCGTCCGTCGGGCTGTGCATAGGTACGCATACCGCTTAGTACGTTAACACATGTCTTCAGGTCATCTGCAGCAGGATCCCACCAATGAGAGATGTCAGAACCTGCAGCGCGCACAAGAGGGATCACCAGATGCTCAAATTTGGGACGAGCTTTATAGGTCTTGATAAGGAGCGTGAGATCAAGAACATTTCCATTAAGCGAAACGTACGCATCGTCACTGAAGGCGTGCTGCCGTACCTCAGTTGGGGTGTAAAACCTGTACATGAATTGGTCAAATAAATGATTTATAGACCTAAGAAGAATTCAAAAATTAATCCTTACTACCAAATTCTAGTCACTGTTAAGCAACTCCGGATTTACTGCGTGTGGTGTATGGTTTTAGCTGCTGCTTATCTACAGATATTACTCCAGAGATAAAAATCAATAAAATGTATTACCAAAATGGAAGCCTCAGTTCCCTATTCTATGGAGGAACCTAGCTCGAGGCGGGACATAACAACTTAACAATCGCAAATATTTAATCATACGTTTATGTTGTATAAAGACCTTGAAAGGGCTCACATTTTTTTTAATCGGTACTGTTAATTCACGGGTTCGAATGACGAAAGAATACTCAGCTGAAGCAATGAAAGCATACTTGAACAAAGACACACTTAAGCAAAAAAAAATGTGCTGAGTTATTCAATCCTTCATATATAGACAATGACTTCTAGTCTTCCTCAAATTCATAGACATGCTCCCACACTATGCTTTCGTAGCCATTACTTTCCATCGCATTATCTTAAGTGTGATGTAGAGGAGCCACCCAAACGCTGTATATATTCTCAAGAATGATCATATGAATACATGTTTTAAGTATGTGTATAAACGACTATACAAGCTTATAAAGAATACTATCCTCCTATAAGTCGCTCGATAAATATAAATATATACATATTTCATAGTAACATGTTCAACAATTTTGTGACTAAAAAAAAAATTGTAAAACAAATCATTTTTGTTACTACAATTCTTTCTTCGGTAACCTTCGCATCTTCTAAAATAATTCGTCTTACTCTTTACTTATTTAAATGATTAGTCGATTAACGCATAACTACAAGGTCATGGATGCCGCCCAGCCGCCTTCGTTAAGCAACTTCATCGCTATTTCTTCAGATATCGCTTTTTGATCATTACTTTGACCATCTGCACAATCGTAGCAAGCGCTACCACTGTTACCTTCTGCTCCCCATGAGTACCATACGCGCTTTTCCTTCTCATCAATATGACGATGAAATTTGAATACAATTTCGCTTACGCCATCCAATGACTGCAGCTGAAGTGAAGGGTCTAAAGGAAGATAGCCTGGAAACCAACTGTACATGCCTGTGGTACGGCAGCTTGGCTCTGTGCTCATGCTCACTTCCTTTCCATCGACCTCTGAGCGGTATAGAATGCAACTGAAGAAGCCAGCCATCCCGCTGCAACGCGTGTGCTCGGTGATGCTGAAGCGTAATGTGCAGCACCGTTCATAGGAGCTTTTACTGAATGGCTCCACTCCCAGACTTGAGGGGGGTAAGTGAGAGAAGGTCCAGCAAGCTTGCGGCGACGCAAGCAATACTCCACGGGAGAAGTTGGATACCAACGGGGATGAAAATAGGGCCATATGGCGGTTCATGCAACGTTCAGGGCGCACAGTGAGGCCACGAATTGCGGTGTCGAGCACACATTGTTCTATACGCGTTGAATGCAACGGCGCTACCCATGTGGTATAACTTTGCGGGATGCAGACGAGATCCTTGTTGGGGATGATCCCCTTCATCGCCTGTAGGCGCAACAACTGGTCAAGAAAGGCATCAATACACTCAGGTGAGAGTTCGTTGTCGCCAAAGCTGCCGAGCATTTCTGTAACCAACAGGTCGCAAACCCCAAAGTCATCTGGAAGCTGGATCGATCCCAGCCCAAAATTGTTATTACCGATGTCATCGAGTAAGTACCGACCGTCAGCGACTATCACCTCCAACGTATGACCAAATGCTGCCGCTTGCTGACACCACACCGGATCACAGAGCCAGCGTAGGCGCGTCAATTCAGCAGCAGGAGGATTTTTCTCAATCGCGAAGAGACGCAAACGTAGATCCAAGGTCGAGGCCACAGAGATGATCTCGTCCACGATGCCGCCGCGCCCACAGCCAAGGAGTACAATGTATACTGTTTTCGTTGCCTGCATCATCACTACCTCTCGGTCGAAGTTGTTGAAGTTGATACCAAAGCCCGCTGGTATGGATGATATGAAACCTGAATTGATAGACCCATGATGAAACACAGCAGGATCACGGGCAGCCCAGTCTCGCAAAAACAGTGAAATAGCATTCTGATACAGTCTATACTTGGTGGAGTCACATTCAAAGATGTGATAAATGGCATTTTGCAGTGGTTGTGCGAGCGGCTGTAGAGGCAGCTGTAGCGTGTCCTCATAGCCTCCGAACGGCTCACGCGTGGGATCGATCACATCTCTAGAATACAACCAACTCATTATAGCGTAGTCATCGAACAACGGGAAGGAAAAGAGAGGCGCCCCTCTGCGTCGCATCAACTCGACAATAAATGTCACAAGTGAGACACGGGATGGGTAGAGCCCACCCCATCGCGCACTATCTCTTGGAAGGAGGTCGTCCTGCAACACAGGTTGCATTGTGGCCTTGTTCTCTGTGTAGGAAGCGCAAGGGTCAACATGATATGATGCCGGCATCCCTTGATCAACCTTCTCATCTTCTTTGTCGTTTTCGATATCACAATTTGAATGCTCACTATGGTTATCCTTTGAGCTAGCTATACCGATGGAGTAATTATTCAAAGATTCAGATGCTTCAAAACCTACAGGCGACCGTGCACGAGGTAACTCGTCTTCAGCATTCGAAGATTTTTGAATAGAGGACAAGAGTTGGTAGAGATGCTCTGCAGATGGTGGCTCAAAAACACCTACGTCTTCCCCAAGCCACGCCGTGATGATGCTATCTTGCGTATTAGAGAAGTAGAGCATCGGCATGAGACTCGTGATAGCCTCACGGCAGACAACCTCCGTGGCATTGTCAGCCGTAATGTCTCGACGAGGTCCGATAGCCTCCTTCGAGACTGGATCATATTCATAGCCATACAACATCAGTTGATGGAGGCGGTGATACTGCACGAGATGCTCCGGCTGGCAAGCATCGCAGCGAACCCATATCTTGGCACCGTTAGACTTCTGAATGAAAGAGACAAGTTCGTCTCTGACATGGCCCAAGAGAGCCCAATTGCGTGCCATGGAAAAGGATTGTTTATTGGGACTCCTTGCATCCCCTACCTGTGAGCTGGCATTATGTTGGGGTTCACCCTTGTCGTGAAGTAGAGGTAAGGGGATTTGAACTGCAAAAAGCCCCATGAAGGCTGCAAGCTGGAGTTGCTGCCGGGCTCGATTCCGAAGTGCCGTGGTGCCCCAGTGTGGAATAGTCACAATACCACACATTGATTTTGACCAGACTGGTGATTCCTGCATGGTATGCCAGAGGCGGTTCATGTCCTCTTTGATTGACTTAGAGCCATTCAGTGACAGTCGTCGAGGGATATATCCCTCTGAGGAAGTGTCATTTAAAATAGGGTCTAGTAGTGATAGTCCAGGATAAAAGCTTCCGTGGGAAAATCTTCTACCCTCCCTCTCCAGAGTCAATTGTGTTGCTGCGTTCAAAATTTCTAATTCAGTCACCAGACACTGGCCTTCCTTCTCATCCCCGACAGCTGCTCTCGCAGCTTCCACCTCAGGAGTAAACCCAAGGGGAAAGGTCCCGAAAGATGCATTCAATAGGCGTGCGTGATCAAAGAAATGGATAAGAGATCTGTCACTGCGTACACCGTAATGACGTAGATCGCCAGCTTTGAAAACTTTGTTGGTTTCCCACAGCTCACGGGATCTCTCGGCGGTATAGTGACAATACTCCATTTTTTCGTATTCCATATTCAGACACGATCCCCGCTCAGATGGGGAAGTCATATCGTCATTGGAACTCATGTGAACTTTTATAGTTGTTGTTTTTTGATGGCTTCCCTAAGCTCATCTAGCAATAATAGAAAGGACTTCCCAGAATTGGTAAAAACGTACACTAAGAAATGTATGAAACATCAAAAGTTTGAATTTTTCCCCAGTTAAGCAGCACAATAGAGCAGTCATAGGCATTTAAAAGGTTCCCCATGATACACCGAGATCATATTTCAAGGAAGCATGACGAACACAACTCGGAATCTACAACATTATAATATCCACGAAGAAAATAAGACGCGCATTAGACACTCCCCCACCTGTCCCTTCTCTTTCCCAGTAGTCGCTATACCACGCTTGCGATATCAACCCTGGGCTTCCGAAATGAGTCAAATAGACATTTGGAGGTGCTAGACACATTGCCAGGCAAGAAATCCTTGCGACTCGAGTGCAGTCACCCGTGGGCAACCTAAATTTTAAGCACTACTACTCATGAGCGCTGTAAAACCCATCACCCTTAGTTGGACCACTCTGGAGCTGATTTTTAACAAACACACTTGTATCATCTCGATACGGCAGTACACTAATTAAGCTAAGAGTGAGGAAAAGACTCTATTATTAGTGAGCTATGCTATAAAGGTCTAACCGTTGGCCGACAATAATGAAGAGATACAAAGTAATGGTTTTGCGCTTAGGTGCTGCCTTCTATTCGTGTTCAATCATATACTCTGTAACTCAGAGAAATACTGATCCCCGTGGCTGAAGTTACGTCATCCTTTTCCCCAGACACGTCCTCAAGATATGAGAGTACGCAATGCATAAATCCGATTAGCATCTCGGAGGTCATTACCGATTTAGCAATCCGAAAAAAAATAACAAAAGTAAGAGCACACTAAGACAAAAGAAATAAAGCGTGCGTGTGCTGCTGTGGTAGTGGTTAATCCTACGAGTTGACAAGTCGCATTGGAGTTGGGAAACCTCATGACCGCTTAAACATATAAATTCAATACTTACGGCTTTTCCGCTTTCTTTGACTCTTCCTCTTCGATGGGATTTGGAATTTGATGTCGGGCACACAAATCTGAGAGCATTTTCTTTCCCTGTAAGACGCCCTCCGTGTCGTCGTGCCGACTACACCAGCTAATGTACTTTCGGCATGTTGAAACCGCCTGTTGGACATCACGCAATCCTTCAAAGCACTTCAGAATAAATTCCAGCGTCCTTTTAACGAGTTCAAAGTCTCTCTCGTCAATGTGTTGATTTAAACCTTCGATAAGAATGTCAAGTGCTTTACCGTAGAGTCTCCTGGACTCATCAGCACTTCCGCCGTCCAGCTGCTGTAGTTCGGCCTGCAAGCAATAGCTTTCCCCAAGACCACAGAGGATCACACGGCGCAGATTCACAGCAGCGACCGCCTGTATGGGCGGTGCGGACTTCGCATCCACGTCAATCCAGCGTAGCACATCATTAAACATCTGCTGAGCTTCACTAGCCTTTCTCATGGCGAGTAAAATATAACCGATAAGCTGGTTGATTTCAGCGATTTGCGCCATATCTCTCTGTTCTGGCTTTGTGTTCGTCGTTAGCGACTCCCTTCCACGCTCGGCACTCTTCAACGCGTCGTCATACTGATTTAGATTATAATGGGCTTGTGCAGCCTCCATACAGAGCAAGGCTTCACATTGGATAGGTGCATTGAGTGGACCTAATTTCTCCAAGATATCGAACCCTCTTCGAACTTCCTGCAAGAGTCGAGGGTAATCTTTGGCACCACGTGCCAAATCCATCGCCTCCGACAATGAGTTCCATTGTGATAAGTTGTCAAGATCGCGCCGAACAATCTCCTCATTCAATGTAAAGTTCTCTATATTGACTGCAGAAAGGTTGCCTCCGTTATGCAAAGCATCACGGGGTGGCGTTGGCTTCACTGTGGAGGAAGACCAATGCTGTGTTGTGCGAAGTGCCATACTAGGCACGGTTGTAATCAGGATTTTTGATACGCGGCGCCCGAAATGAAAATGTCGTAAATTGACTGAAGCAATCAAAGACGGAGGCTGGCATAAGCTTGCAAATGGACCCGATCCGAGAAGGCGGCGAGAAGCAATGCGGTACATTGCTTAAAAGCGTAAATATGCCGTTTACCGTTTGTTTTGTTCTTTTCTTAGTGAAGTCCTTTTCAATCTGTCCTGTCGAAGTAAAGTGAAGAAACCAAAGAAAAGGATATGGACCTCCATTTTTATCTCATTTTCTAGCTCAGGTTTGAGTCCTTCGACGAACTCAGAGAGGTAATTAATCCACTGTCGAAGAGCTGGTGGAACAAAAGTAAGGGAGATTATTTTACAAAATAGTACAAGTAAATAATAATAATAAAGACGGAAGCCTTTTAAGAAAAAAAAATGAGACAGTACAAAAAGAAAGCCCGTGAAGAAGCAAAAATAGAAAATCAACACAAAATGCAGACCATGTCTCTCTTCCTATATATATCGTTGCAGTACAGAGTCAAGGCCAACGAGGAGATAGGGATACGGTGACTTTCTCATTTTCCCGTTATTTCTATTATTTTGATAACTCTATTACGATAAAATAGACCAGAGCCTGACGACATAATAATTAAGAGTGCCGACAAATACGCAGAATGTTGAAAATCACCTGTTTACTTCATTTTACCCCATCCCTTGTGGGTTAAAATGACTTTGCAACCCGCCCTTTTTTTTCACTTCGGAACAGAATTGAGTGAGCGAAAATACGATCCATACAATCCAAATTCATACGGCTAGTTGATGCTGCCATGAGGTCACTATCTGTGCGTATCGTACCAGATTCATCATGTCCTGTTGCTCCTTCTCATCCTCTAGATAGGCGCACATTCGTTGGTTCTCATGCAATGAGTCAGAGTAGTGCTTCGCCAGTTTGGCGGTATAGTCTGACATCACGCGCTGAGCCATCTGGCTGTCGTTGGCGGCTGCTTCCATCATCGTCGCGTAAGCATCGCGGTACTTGTTATTTTCATCCCGGATCCATCGCATCCCATCCAACATGTTGCGCCTTGAGGCCGATATGTTGCGTTTGAGGGACTCTCGCGTCTCAGCCATGCGGGTTTCGTAGTCACGTCGTATGCCCTGGTGCAGGCGATTTTGCATCTCATTCAGAAAACGCGACGCGCGTAGCCGCTCGATCTTGCGGTCCCGATCTTTGCCACTGTAAAGGCTGTACGGGTGACTTGCCAAGAGACGGCACTCAGCGGGGGTAAGAGGCGGCTCATCCGGTGGAAACGAGAACTCGATGGTGGTAGGGCGTGAAGAATTGACGTGTTTGGGGGATGAGAGTCCTACACGATGCCGCAGCTGTCGAGTGGTATTTGATTTCTTCGCGGAGCCGGTATGAAGTGGGGTAGACCTTGTAGTGATCACTGGTGATGCTTGAGGGTGCGTTTTCTTTTGCTTCGAATGCGATGAAAGGTGCTGCCCTACACCTGTGATGAGGGGCGCCGGTGACGCCTCGGCTGAGTTGTTCCCTACCACTGTACTGCTGGGCGTTGGGGCCGTTAGAGCCGTCGTGTTACCCGGCGTCCGACGCCGAATGCCTGTTTCGTGTACCACATCATTCAGTTTCTGAAAGCGTTGGATGATATCGGAGGTGTTCAGCCGCATAGGTGTCGCGGTACTGGTGGAAAAAAGCCTACCCCCACTGGTGCGCGTCGGGAAGTAAAAATTGCTCGGCGAGTCTGCAGGGTCAACTCGGGGTGAAACAATCTCACGCGACCAGGTCTCGACGAGCGTTTCCTTCGAAATCGGCGAAGTCGAGACGTACGGCAGGGGGGCAGACTTAGAGGAGCCGAGGTCATAGGAACCTGACGTAGTCTCCTCCTGAATTCCGTAGTCTTCCCTTTCTCCCCTCTCCTTTCCATCAGGAGCGTC
>AIHY01000682.1:0-14675 GCA_000331125.1 Phytomonas serpens 9T
AGCAGCAGCGAGATGATCTTTTACTGGCCGAGGATGAGGAGCACGATCACTCCGCTCAGCTTACTCAATTAGATAAACATATTTATCAACTTCAGGAGCGATTCACACGTCTTCGGGTCTCGCTTTCAGAACGCCTACAAAGACCAGCACTGTCGCCCTCAGTTTCATCCATTTCCCTTGTGGGAAGTCCACGAAATATCTCCTTAGTTTCCATGGATCTTCCTTCGTTTGATTCCACAAACCCTCGTCCTACTGTCAATGGCGACATATCCAGCTTGCCGATGCCCTATGATCATCCCAGTCATCGACATACTCTGCCCTCTCAAATAGCAACAACTGTTTACGGCACCGCTACTGGCAACACGAACTGGTGCCGGGATGGGACCTCTACACGATTCAACAATGAATACCCCACCAATCCTGCTAATGGCTCGGACCCATCCAATTTTAGCTATGCCAGTGGTGTGGGAGCCAACGCCGGCAGGGCGTTGAACCAGGCCTCAGAAGCGACACGGCCCAATAGCAATGGTCCTATGAACGATATCCGCAACTGTAGTGACAGCGTGATGAACTGCCCAGATGGCACAACATCCTTTGGCCTTAGCAATCGATCCGGTGTCTCTTTAAATCCTTCATTCGATATATCAAATGGTAGAATCGACGTTAATGGCGATGTATATACTAGGGGCGACATGCATACACTTAGTGTCTCGCAGCTCCAGGCACTGCCCTACCCGCCCTCTAATAAGTTTTCATGGGAGCAGTACGAGCAGTGTGATGTTGGGCATCTCAGTCGTGATGCCATTTGCTCTACGGCGGATGTGGTGCTTCCAGTTAATCCGACACACGAGTACGGTGGTGAGGGTTTTCCCTGGTCCTCTGAGCTGCGGCACACAATGCGTGATGTTTTCGGTCTGCACGACTATCGTTTTCATCAGCTTGAGATCATGAACGCTTGTATGGATGATCGAGACGTCTTTGTGCTACTTCCTACTGGCGGTGGTAAGTCGTTGTGTTACCAACTGCCTGCATTACTACCTAACCCAGCGCAGGTTACTATTGTTGTGTCACCACTCATTTCGCTTATCCAAGACCAGGTGTATGCCCTCATTGCGAACGACATCCCCGCTATGGCTTTAACGGGGCAAACCGCCGACGCGCCTCGGCGGGCACTCTTCGCAGAGTGGGCCTCCGGTCGCATTATCCACACACTTGTTTACGTTACGCCCGAGTACTTTGGCCGAAGTGATCATTTCGTACAGACGTTGCGGAGGCTTGCTGATCAACGTTTGCTGAATCGCTTTGTTGTCGATGAGGCTCACTGTGTGTCTCAATGGGGTCATGACTTCCGCCCGGATTACCGTAAGTTAGCGCTGCTAAAGCAGCATTTCCCGGAAACTCCCATTACAGCCCTTACCGCCACGGCCACAGGCATGGTGCAGCAGGATGTTATAAAGACCCTTTCGTTGCGCAACGCTGTTATCTTCAAGGGTTCATTTAATCGTGCTAATCTCAAGTACTCTGTGCAGCGTGTTGTAGGGAAGCAGGTATCACCTGTAGTCAAGGATCTCATTCTCCACCGTTTCGGCCCCAAGAGCTGCGGGATCGTTTACTGCCTCTCGCGGAAGGACTGCGAGGAAATGGCCGCTGCACTCAATGCCGCCGGTATTCGCGCTTCTTTCTATCACTCAGAAGCATCAGGAAAGAATGAAAAACAGGAACGTTGGACACGAGATGAGCTGCAGGTAATTTGCGCGACCATAGCGTTTGGCATGGGTATCAATAAGCCAGACGTGCGCTTCGTTATTCATGCTGCTATGCCAAAGTCGATTGAAGGATATTATCAGGAAAGCGGTCGTGCAGGACGCGATGGCCTCCCATCGGAGTGCGTGCTCCTCGCCTCTTCGAATGATCGTATACGACACGAGCGTCTTATACATGGCTCCAAGGACTGGAAGGCCTCGCTGCTATCACTCTATCGTATGCTGAGCTACACTCTCAACGATGTGGATTGTCGGCGACGGCAGCAGCTAGGCCACTTCGGCGAGGTCGTGGATGTACACTACTGCCTTTCGCAGGACGCAGCCAACATCAGCCGATCACTCAACACCGGCGAGTCCCAGACGCAGCGATGCGACAATTGCACAAGCAAGTCCAAAGAAGGATGGGAGGCAAAGGAGTTATGCATTAACCACATCCTCATTGACTTCTTTCAGATTCTTGTCCATTTGGGAAGTATGACGGGCAAGCAGCTAGTCGCAGTTTATCGAGGAGCCCACTCAGATATGGGCAAACCTGTAGAAGCCCGACTAAGACAGAAGGGCGCACCTGCCGAGTACAAGAGCGGCGCGAAGCTGCCTAAAACGCTCATTGAGCGTGTGTTGTTGGAAGGTCTCATTCTTGGCATCTTCAAGGAGCGTCTGGACAACGTAAACGATTATGCTGTGTGTGCGTATATCGAAATCGGAGACTACACTGTGGGAACGCCGTATAATGAGATCAAGAATGGAAAGCGACAGGTTGTTATTCGGGTACGCGGAGATGCTCCAAAATTGTCTACCAGGACAACAATGTCTGGGAGATCTGAAGACGTTAACAATGTTCTGACCGGCCCGGCTAATGCCGATACGGAGAAGTTGACAAAGACCAGTCGTGGCAGAGTTGGTAAGGGAAGGAACTCGGAGCTAGACCAGGGGGCTGATGATGTTGACAACATTCCGTTAGCCCACCTCTACCCCGATCAACCCAGCTCCAACTTGATCCCACTTGATTCTAGGGAGGACAACCCGAAGAGGAAGAAAGATCGGCGACAGGGTAGAAAACTTGTGTCCCCTCTTCGCAGCTCTGTTTCTGCAGTTGAAGGAGGGGAACATTTGATCACTTCGCGTTCCCGTCAGCAAGGTGGTGGCGGCAAGGCCTCTGAGGTATCCGAGCCCCTACCCTCCATACACGAACGGCAGCCTCATAATTCCCGCCCGCTTCGTGGGTCTAACCCGAAGAAACGGAAGGGAAACCGCTACGTACTAGATGAGTGCAGCGACAGCGGGAGTGCAATCTCACCCACCCCTGATGAGGGAGGGGATACCGTTTCTTCCTGCAGAAGCAATAGTAGCTATGACGATGATTCGTTTATTGATGACGTTTCATCTTCTTCTGACTATCAGATGCCATCCTCGGACGCAGCTTTCCAAACCACACGCACCCGCCTCCCTGCGGAAACACGGCCTCACGGGGGTATGAAGCGACTTAGGGACTCTGAAGTTGCGACTGAAGTTGAGTCTATCATTTCAACGCCTCATGACACTCCAGTAAAACAGGCCGCTGTTCAACGCTCACGCAAGCGTGAAAGGAAAGGTGGCGTATCTGGGAAGCACGATGGCGGCCCGCAACCGGTCTCGTCCGTGCCGGCTGGCCGCCTCAAACGCCTACAATCCGCTCTCTTACCTCAACTTGAGTCACTTGTGCATCGACTCGCTGAGAGCTCTGAGGGTGGACGACAGTACAACGTCATGCCGAAGAAGACCATTCAGACATTGGTCGGAACCCTTGGTGAGCCAGGATGGGGCAGTGTCGAGCAGTTTACAGACCTGGAAGGTATGGGAAAGAACAAGGTCAAAAAATTCGGTGCTGACATTTTGAGACTCTATCGACAATTTCGTTTTGAGCACATCGGCGATGTAGAGGAGCTCACGGCGGCAGAAGAGGTGTCGCTCAAACAGTTAAGCACAAACGTGGCTGCACGTCATCGTCTGAATCGCGTTAGTGCGGGCAACGTAGGTCTCATAGTAAGTGACGATGCCGTCAGAGCACAGAGCGTTTCACCGGGGAAGGCTCCTGATGTGCCAAATAGGGATGGGGCTGCTGCCGTAAATACCTTCCAGTCACCTCGTTTTTTAGATCCAAACACGCCAGAGAAACTCCTTAATGCGACATCTCCCATAAGGGTCGACTTGGGAACTCCAGTCCAAGCCCATCAGACAAGTACTCCACTTTTTTCGCCCGCTAAGCCAGCCGGCCCCACTGCCCCAGCGATGGTGGCACCACGCCGTACAACCTTTTCCTTTGGGTCTAAAGTGTCCACACATCTACCTCCGAAGTCGGTCGATGCGAAGATAGCAACGCCACCACGGCAGCCCCCAGAGGCGAAGGATGCCACTGATACTATCGAAACGGCTACTCCACAGCATACTTACGATCCGTATGCACACGACGCGGCTTCCGCGAGCGCAGCTGCGAGTGCTACCATGGATCCATCTGCTATTCTGCGTGCATCTGATTCACCACCTGCTTTGCCTTCACAAAAAGGTACGCAGCAGTCGGTGCCGCTTTTTTTAAACCCTTTTGCACAATCAGGAAAGAGACCTAGGACCATTACGTCCACGAGCCCCTCCGTAGGCCGTGCGCTGTATCTTCAAGATGAGATCATCGGCAGTACGCCAAATCCCACATCAGCAAACCCCATGTACAGCTTCGTTCCACTAAACCCCATCGCCGGCGAGTGGCAGCCATCGGAGTCAGTGCCATCACTAACTCAGAAGCCGCAAGGTGCGGCAGTGGGGATTCCCTGTCCCGCCGAGGAGGACACAAGTGGTGTCGAATATCTCATGAAGATGTGCGACGATTCCCTTCTTCGTACCCCCCTTAACAGCCTTAGCACGCGTTCTCCCTCTAACGCGGGCAGGTTGAGTGCCACAAACTCAGTCTCGATTCACGATGGCAGGGGTGGTAGGCCTAGTGGTGCAGCTGAGGCTATGTCTTCCTCGGAGCGTCTTCTTCGAAATACAGACCAACGTACCTCTTTGAGCCCAGTCAACGACAAGAGAGGGACCCGTCGGTCGATTGTCGAGTGCGACGGTGCTACTGAGGTTCCGGAGTCACTTTCATTCGTGGCCGAAGTAGGCGCCCCGCCGTTTTCGTCGAGTCACAAGGTGTCTGAAGTCTTTACGGTTGATGATGAGGGCGACTGAGCGCGGTACGGTGGCCTTACTCTGCTGCAGGGAATGAGGCAAAAGAAAAAAAAGGAGTAATGGGAGCAGAATAGAAGTAGGAGATTACAAATTCTAACTTGCTTTTCAGTGCCTTTTTTATTCCCTCGCTCTACTTTCGGGGTTTTCGTACCTGATGTGAATGTTTTTATCTGATGAAATATCCCAAATTTAAACTCTTCAAAAGGCTTATCCTTTTATGATTTCTGCTCCTTATTCCTTTGAGCATTTACCTTTTGGCAAATCAAAAAAGACGGAGGGGGTATGCTGAAGAGGGAGAGGGGATGGAGAAGGAGAAAAGTCGTCGGCCTGTACTTGAATGGAACAGCAGAACAGAAACACACGAGCCCACATATATGAATTATAATGATAAGACACACAACAGTACTTGTCAATAGCTTTTTCTAGATATGTGGTCGATTATGTATTAGCTCCATCATGCATACAAGCTACTTCTATTTAAATTAAATTAAACCTTTGTGATATTATGATTTTTTCCTTGTAAGGGGGGTTTAGTTATATATTCTTTGCTTCATTTTTCTTCTGTCTACGTGAGTATATGTTGTTCTGAGGAGTGCATTCTTTCTGTGCTCATCAAGAAAGGTGGAAGCGTCTTATAAGGTATATTTTCCCGAATCATTTAGGGGATAAGTGATTACGAAAAGACGGAAAAATCATATTTGTGCTTCTCACAAAAGTGTCTTAGGGAGTGTGTCATATTTCTAAAGAGGAAAGGGTGTTGTACCAGATTTGACTCCACTAAACAGGCATAGAGCACAATGATCAAAGCAGTTATTATTGTAAATAGCATGGGCAAAATTAGGCTAATCAACTTTTATGAGAAGCAGATTGGATTTGTGCAGCAGCAGGCACTTGTGCGAAGCGTTTACCGTGTAATTGCGAATCGTAGTGACGAGTTGTGCAATTTTATCGATTCGTTTACCGAGTGGCCAACTCCAGACACACAAATTATTTACCGTCGCTATGCCACGCTTATATTCGTCTTTATGACAGATTCGTCGGAGTCGCAGTTGGCGATCCTGGATCTCATCCAAGTCTTCGTTGAGGTTTTAGACCGCACTTTCGAGAATGTCTGTGAGCTAGACTTTATTTTCCACTCCGAGAAAGTTCAGCATGCACTGATGGAGATCATCATGGGAGGTATGGTGCTGGAGACATCCCGTGAAGAAATCATTCGGGGGTTGTCCGATATGGCTAACCTGGCCGCAGCCAACACCGCTACGTTAGGAAGAGTGAGCAGGAAGTTAATCTCAGGGTATAAGTAAGTGCGTGAAGGGAGAGGAAAGAGGAGATATCGTAAGAGTATAGCTTGGGGGGTTGCGTTCCCTGTGTCGTGTGTTCAGACTTTTCTCTACTCCAAATCGTGTTCTTTCCCTTCATATGTAAAGAGTAATGAAGCGAGGAGGATATCCTGCAAATTTTCTTTTTTGCTGTTTCAATCACCTCCAATATGATTCTTTTCTTCTTTAAATATATTTACATGCATGCATATATACATTACATTTTTGATTTCCAAGGGACTCAATTCGGAACTCCGAGGGCTAAGTGGGACAAAGGGAAACCGTCATTGACATCAAAAGTAATTCTAAGACTGATCCCAATATTAATGAAGGGCAACGGGGACTTTTTGCAACACAACGCCAATTGTTCGGATGGATTCATTTCAGAGGTGATGCTTCAGGACTATTTTTTGAAGGAGACCGAGCATTTGTCCGATGAGATTACGCAACGATGTGCGCGCCTAGACCGTCGTGCTGATGGTGTAAAGCATGGTATTCTGCAGTCTGTAGCCTCAGC
Source organism: Phytomonas serpens 9T (assembly GCA_000331125.1). NCBI lineage: Eukaryota > Euglenozoa > Kinetoplastea > Trypanosomatida > Trypanosomatidae > Phytomonas > Phytomonas serpens. Next base: position 6,804 of record AIHY01000682.1, read on the forward strand.
CCGCGCGACACAGCTGCTACCCTGTTTCCACTCTCTCTGTTTGACACGTGCACGACAGATTCAACAGCAGCGCTCTCAACTCGTGCAGACTTTGCAACAATACGCGCAGCAGCTCATGTCGAACAAGTCCATACATTCCACACCCAGCATGCGAGACGGAGGGAATCAGTACAACCCGAACGACAGAGCACATACCTGCTGCACCAACCTGGAGGTCGTGTGGGATACTGTGGAGACAGCGATGGAGCGGGAGCAAGCGTATTATACTGTTCCATTGTGCCCCTCAGCAGAGGCTCTGGAGGCCTTTATCACGGAGGCTGTTTTGAAGCGACGACTTCACGAGGAGTTGGCGAATGTGTTGGACCACACCGCCCCTGTGGCCGTACCACCTGCCAGAGAAGAAGCTGATCTAAACAGCGCCTCTGCCTCAAATACGGCAGTGGTGCAGGAGGGTCTTCGACTGCTATTGCGGTGTATGCGGCATACACCGGTCGCTTCACCACATGGGAAGATGAGCACAACCTCAAATTCATCGACGGAGAATCTTCCCAACACGCTAGACCTCAACGAAGAAGCAGGTGAGTGCGCAATAAACAGTGCAGTGGACCCAATGATGAATAGCGGAAAAATTTTGGAGGATTTCTGGAATCGGACAGATTCATCTCCTTTGGATCCATCTCGTTGCACCTTGAGTTTGCCCTTGTTTGTATCTCTCACGCAGTACTGCTGCGATGCGCCATGGGTCGGTCTCGGCATCCCGCTCACAGACCTCAAGGACAAAAAGAAGCAGTCGCGACGTCGGGCAACGCCGACGGAGGATGGCCAGATCAGTCCCGAGCTCCAAGGCCACGAGGCCGTGGAGGAGGATGCTACGTTAGGGTTTGTTTTCAAATCCCTCACTCGAGAGGCCAAGCCCGGCCCTGGGGAATCTCGCTGCCCGGATCGCTACCATGCAGCTGGCTCTGGTGGGGGTGACAATGACGTAGAGGAGCGCCAACAACCGAGCGGCTCCTTTCTCCAGCAGAGGTTCACATCTGACGTCGTGAAGGTTCTAGCGCGTGCTGTGGATGCGGCGTGGGCGAAGGTCCCGTCGATGGTCACGGATTACCTCTCAAAAAAAGGGGTTCTTGACCAGCTAACCGCCGAAACTCCTGATGGAACGTGCGGGGACGACAAGGACATGTTGTGGTGTGTCGAGCAGCTTATGGACGTGATGCGGATTGCGTACGCCGTCGAACTAGCGGCACGCGTCTTGGCATTGCGAACTTCGATGCAGGTTTTGGTTGAAAGTGATACTGCTGCGTTGTTTGATGCGGCGCGGGCGAGTAGCTTCATCCTTGTGGCGCCAGATGGCACCCCCACCCAGCAAGATCCCGTTGGGCCTGAGTCACCGTTTGATAGGTTACAATCTAGTACACTTTCTGAAATGAGCCTATCCACCCTCGAGGAGTATCTTGAGGAAGCTGGTAAGAAGGTGGGCAGGGCCACACTCGTTCCGATGACGGTCTTAAATCTTCCGGGAATCGAAAGTGTATTTTACTGTATTGCCTACACAACAGGCGCTGCTCTGCTGCGTGATGCTACGATTGCTATTCAACACGCATCTAAAGGTTTAGACGCCACGACACCCATTGATGTAGATATCCCCGAAGAGCGCGGTAACTTTCATACGGGGGATGATATAAATGAGGAGTGTGAAAACGCAACTACAATTGAGAAGCCATCCCACAACGGCAGTGACGCCACTGAGTCGGATCAAATACGGCTAAGACGCTGCTTTGAAGCGCTAGGACCGGTAATGATGGGCGTATCCCATATTTTTCTATCATTCGCTCGGGCGCAGAGGGTTTGGGCTTACTTGTGGGAGAACGTATTCGAGGTCGTTGACTCCTGTGGCGCTGCACGCCCTCCTCCCCATAGTGCATACCCGGCGCAATTTGGACGAAAGAATGGAACCATAGAGTGCGTTTCAATTTCTGAGCGGTTGGCGCGCCGATGGGTGTCTGCCCAAACAACGACCGCGGTAGATTATGCATTACAGCGTGTGTTCCTTATCTGTCCACCACCTCTCCATCATCGGGGACTACGTAGTGAGTCATCTGTAGCTGAGAACAGCACAGGATCCCAGTTAGTAGGAGCGACGGCACGGCTCATAGAGCAGGCCATGATGAGTGTTTTGAGGAACAAAGGCAAACAGCCTCATTAGATCTTGATAATACACACCCTCTTCTAAGGATGATTGGAAAAAAGTAATGTATCTTTTTCTTGTCCTATCCCTGGAGTCACATTTCTCCAACTATTTGGGAAAGCTGGAGATGGATATATAAATACATATATGAACTCGATGCTTCTCTTGATTTTTTCCTTTTTTTAACATGACTTTCTTACTGTTATTGGATTTGGACTTAACAAGAGTAACTTCGGGCATTGCCTATATTTAAGGATAGGTTGATTTGCATTTAAGCACCATACATATTGCCTTTAAGGTATATCTTTTCAAAGGAAATCCTCCTTTTATTTATACACCCACAGACATACAGTTGAGGATCCGAAAATGACGAATATGGCTAAGTTTGATGAGGTGTTGATGAGTTTCGATGGCAAGTCACCACGCGACGCTTACAAGAAGACCTGTGAGGATCTTGGAGTTCACACTCAGGCTTACGTCTATGAATTATTTCCTGAGAAGGTTGGGGCATTCCATACGATCAATACCATAGATCTTGATAAATGTCTGTTGGGTACAAAGGGCTGCATGGCGCTTCTTCCCATCATTCGTGTAAGCTCGATCCTGCGCAAAATCAGCATGCGTGGCTGTGGGATTTCCGATGAGTTCGTTAAGGCTCTATGTGAAATTCTTGAGACCCATCCATCCGTGCGCTTTGTGGATATCAGGGATAATCAACTCGTTACCGTCTACTCTGCCCCATACATCATCAATGTGATGAGACACAACAGCAATTTAATCAGCTTCGATGTCAGTGGGACTCACGTTGGCAAGAATGTTGGCAACATCATCTCCGACTTTGGTCAACGCAACGTGGAACGGGTTACGTCCTACTACCAAGATCGGTATTTCAAGATGAAGGACCTGTTCAATTATCTGGATGAGAACGGCACGGGGTGGGTACACCTAAAATCTCTCGTCATGAATTGTCCTTACCCTGTGTTGCAAGAGCAGTTCGTAGAGAGAATTGCCCTTAAGAAGCCTAAAAAGCGCAGCGACAGCTCTATCAGCATTAACACTTTTTTGCAGCTGATATATATGAACTACAAGACGGACGTGGATATCGCGCAGTACATTGGCGAGTCCAAGACCAAGACGGATGCTGAAAATAAACGAGGGAGCCTTTTTGGTCAGAGCAGCAGTGACTCCACGGTCACGGAGCCACTCGATGAGCCGTATGTGCTGATTGTGGCTAACTGGAAGCAAATTATTCGTGCTGTGGAACGGCACAATAATAATATAGTCAATAACGTGGACGAAAAGCCGGCGACAAACAACGATGACTCGATGGACTTTCTGTGCGGTATTGGAATGCCTAATCGACGGGTCAAGCTACCAGATGACTTCCATCGTCTGCGTCTTCGTGATTTTCTGCTCACTGATGAAGAGGCCAGCGCATTGATCACTGCCGCCGCCTCCGAAGAGGCAATGAGGGAAGCTCAGGAGAATACCGCAACAGGAGATAACGAGCCTGGCGCGGATGACGAGGAGATGACTCTCTCGATATTAAGCCTCTTGTTGGCCAGCAAGACCGCGTTCGAAGAGCCGCCAAGCCAGAAACCGGTGTATCAGTTTTACAAGGAACGCGACGCGTCTTATATTCCGGACTGTGTACGTCACGGTTCCAGGCTTGTGAGCTTGGCACGGCTGAGCATGCTGGATAGCTGCAAGAGCTCCAGGTTCAGTATGACCAGCATGAATGGAAACGATACGGTGGAAGTCCTCGGTGATCCACCTCGCACCTTCTCGTTACCACCTTGCTTGGTGAAGGCGGTGGTGAACTTCTTCAATGCTGAAACCGCAAAGGAGACCCAGAAGGCTAGGCGGAAGACGCTCTCATCCACAGACAGCCCCCGCAGCCGCCGAGATAAGGCTATGGAGAAGGCATGCATTTCCGTCAGTTCTTTTCTTGGCACGGAATTCGCAACGGAATTTGAGACCATCCTGCCGCGTTTACTTGGAGACTACTACGCACGCTACTCGCTGCCGATCGAAGATTCCACCATCACCCTTCAGGAGATGGTGAATCTTTTGGATGAGATGTACGTAGTGCTGCGTGTGGACCATCCGATTCCACTCGCAAAGATTATGGAAATGGAGGATCCTATACTGAAGCTCAATCAAGAGAAGGAAGCACAGCCGATTTACAAGGATTTCTGCACGAAGTACATACGCGATGAAGCATTTCTTGAAGCGGAAGCGAAAGCAAAACGTGATGAGATGATAAGGAGGTCTATCATTTAATTACACTACAAAAGCACACATGTGTAAAAGAGTATAAGAGAGCCTGAGATCGTAGATATGTAGCCTCAATCGTCCTCATCGCTTTCAATCCCTTTGCGATGCAAAAATTGTGTTTTTCAGCTTTATGAACGAAGTTTTATGTTGTTTTATGGAGAGTTTGATTGATGTGAAATCATATGTTTAAATATTCTTTTAATTTTATCTTTACGTATGTTAGTTTTTGTATGTATACCGTGAAACCTAAGTCACCAGACTTGGATATTTATAAGTGAAAAAAATGAATGAGCCTTATATGCAGATGTATTCACCTTTTATTTTTGATTTTGTGCTCATTTCAGATGGCATATGTAAACAGTTATTCCCTTCATCTTATGTAGCACTTCTCGGATTATCCGTGTTGACAACCTTCCACCATATCCTTGATGACAGAAGCCTTCTTATCGTGTTTGAATACTCTGGCTAGGAACAATCAAATATGTGAACTAAACAGAACGTGAGGAGGAGTAAGCAAGTACACCGATACTTTTCAGAATTTTTTCAAACAGTGGAAAGGTAAGAAAGCAACGCATACGCAGAGAAGACGGAAGGAATCGAAATACTTTAAGATGCGTCATCGTCTTTTAACGGAGTAAATCTTATTGAGACGTCAGAAACTAAAAAAAAACGGTACTGCATTGAACACGCACGCACCCAAAAGGGGCACACTGTACGAATGATTATAGAGGATTACTTCCGTTTAGAGATCGGACTGGACAGCGTAAATATTGCCTCTTTCCTCCTCTTATTTTTCTTCCTTATATCATCACTATCATTATTGATCTGCCTTTCCAAACTCACAAAGGGCACGAAGAAGGGACTTAATTTTAATCAAAATATACTCAAAAGTGCAGAAGTAAGTTGCTCTGCCTTATCTTTTGCTCTTTATCAAGCATTAAATTGTCATCAAGGTATATCTTGTGCAAATTTTTTCACATTTTTTTGAGTGTTTATTTTTAGCATTACTATCAGTTTTTATATGCAACCTTGTTTTTTCTTTTAATAAATACAGTTATTCTTGCTATTCCCTTTTCACTGTAGTTTATCATATCATTTGCTGTTAGAAATTGATTCATTATTTTTGTGAAGTTATCAATAATTTGTTGTCTAGCCTTTGATCAAAAGCTACAGCTACTAACACTAGTAGGTAGTTAGGTAAAAATAAAAGTAACACTGAAGAAAGATCGACACATCGATAGAAGATTCACTTGCATCATACAAACAAACATCTTTCTGTTCATTTTTATTGGTTTCTTGTTGGATCTTCGTAAACTATAAGTATATATTTTTTGCGTTGTTCAACCTCTTCAGAGTTACTCACAGGGAAGAAACCATCTCTCACCACCTTCGTCTAAATATTCGTATTTTCGAATATTGTTTTAATTTATTAATATATATATATATATATAGGGCGTGGGAAACTAACCACAATCGATACAAATTTTTCCCCTTCGACGACATTTTTCTTCTTTTTGTTCCGCCTTGTGAAATTTGTGTTGCTTTGATTTTAGTCATTGTATACTAAGACATTTTGGGCTAAAGTGATATATACATATATACGTATACACATATACATATATACCACATTCGAAGTTAGGAAGGATTTAAGGGGAAAATACAAAATATACTCCTTGGCATATTTCCCAGTACCTTCTTTAACAAAGACAAATAACGGTTATAGTCATATTCATTCGTTATCTGAAGAAGTATATATCTTTAGAGGTTATTTGATAAGCATCCTTTTTATCTGAGTGTACATTTTATACATTCAAATATTCTCTTGTTGAATATACACACGACAGGGGTTCCAAATTCCTTTCGTAATCTTCTGTTTATAGTGGTTCTCTCCTTTTTTGCATTTTGTGAAGTATTTCTAAAAACTTTGGACATATTATATTAACCAGCTGTTTAGCACCAATTTACTTTCTATTACACGTAGTCATATTTCTCGGTAGTGTTTTCCATTGCATATTTAACATCTTTATTCATTTCCATTTACTTATACAGCAAGCATCAATTACACTAATAGCCGATACAAACACATTTGCAACCAATCAGAAAAAACTACATACGACAGAACATTTGTTCTTTTTCATTTACAGAGACACCTCTTACTTTGGGCGTTTTTTTTTCCCACAATCCGATTCTACTGTGTGTCGTGCAAAGTGGAAGGAGGACGGTAAGAAATACTGATACCTTTTAATATTGAGTTTTACTTTCTCCATATTTATCCTATTACCCCCCCTTTGAATTCGATAAACGTATTTCTTCATTATTCTATCTTTTTATTGTTATTATTGCTTCCGTTGTTATTGATCCACACGTGCGTAATAATAATAGTAATAGAAGTTCAAAAGTGCGTTTAGGTCGTGTCATTTCTTGCCATAGATAAACATATTTCTAATAAAATCATACAATTTCGGGGCAAAGGAAGTATCAAGTCAATATTTAATTACCTTTTAATTTTATTATTCCATCGGCAGTAAATTTGCTTTCTGTATTATTATTGTATATGCGTAATACGACAATGATCGATTTATCTGATATGCTGAATTTAGATGGAAACACTACTGTGAAGTCTGGCGACAAAGCACCTTCCATGATGCCTAACGTGTTGAGCAGCAATTCGGCACGCATTTCTTCGTTGGAGGTTCCTGCCCCTGCTGGAGCATCATCGGTACCTGGCGCAGAAAGGTCTACGCACAGCAACTATAGTGTCCTCAATTCAAACCTCCATCTAAGTAACGAGAATGCTACAGGTAACGACGGGCTTGTTTTTGATTGCCTCAATTCAATTGTTATTGATCCATCGGGAATCGACAGAGAAGGATTGGCTAATTCCATGATGGATGACCTGTCTCTGTACAAGGACTCTGAAACCAGTCTCAAAGCTGTTGATTCAACAAGCCATGCAAGGACAAAGACTACCCAATCTTTAAATGCCGACGGCCGGAGTAGCCTTAACGGTAGTGGGAGGTCCCTCCCCCAGTCGCAGGGCCACCCCGGTGCCAACGTGGCGTGCGGGGCGGCCAGCAGCGTTCAGTCTACTGACGTTCCCAATCTTGCCCGCCCCGTTGGTGTACCTGGGATGCATCCCGCCATGTATTTCACCCCTTCTCCACCTGCCAGTGATCGGCAGCAACAGCAACAACAACAACAGCAGCAGCCCACGCCGACGGAGCCGTTGTTATACCATTCCAACGTGCCGCAGGCCCACGGCCAGTCGATGGGTGAGATCACGGGCAACACCAGTTCGACGATGTATCAACTCAGCGCCACCGCCTCAACGAGCACCACTAGTGGGCTCCAGGCGGCGCCCGTGCCGTTCCCCGTCCCAACCGCGCCGAATGGCGTACCTGTTTACT
>AIHY01000683.1:0-12839 GCA_000331125.1 Phytomonas serpens 9T
GGTGTATAGACGATATGCTCTTCTTATGGTGGTATTTGGTACCGATTTGGATAGTGAAGGTAGAATCAGAAAGTCAGTAAAATCCATTTGTATTATCAAGCCAAGCTCAGAGCTGATAGACCACGATGTTGACTGCCCCTAAGCTCAAAACAACAATTGAATAATCCTTTGAGAAGATATAGTATTGGCCTCATTGTATGCTTTCCGCTTTGAAGGGATGTGTCAGCTTACGCTTAACTATGAACTCTTGTTCTCTCGCCCTTGGTGTGTCTTTCAAGTGTGTGCTCATATTCCTTTTGGAGACCTTACTGAGAAATTTTTACATCAGCTTATTTGTTCACGCAAATCGCATGAAATATCAAAACCAATTTAAACTTAGCGCATTATACATTTTTCCCCTCACTTTCCTATCCCTCAGCGGAATCTCGCACCACCAGGTGGAGTATCCTTCTGAATTGCTTCGATTGAAAAGCTTTTAACTTTCATGCTGACCCATTAACCAAATGATTGAATTTATTTCTCGTGAAATTTTCAGCAGCATTATTTTGTATAGTTGAGGGAACTGCGTGATTTTCCACATTTTCTATTTTGAAGAGAATATAGCTTCAAAGATAATACCAATTTCCGTTGTTGCTGCTAGTTTTATCTCCTTAATTCATTCTCTAGCCGTATGATTCTATTATTTTTAACTCCTTTTGATTTTACCCTTTTTAATTACATTTAACTTCTTTAACTATAAGGAAATACTAGCAAACATTGAAATCACGTAGCACAACAACTATATATATATATATATCATTAAAATCGCGTCAACGGTAAGACGATTAGCTCAAATGAGTATTTTATCAAACTTTAATGTGTACGCTTTAATGATTGTACCTATAGCGCTTATGTGCACCGGCCACAAGATCCAGCTGCGAAAAATGGGGCTACTTGCGTTTGTAGTGACTCTTCTGCAGATTGAACAATCTGTTCTGCTTTCCTCGCTATTCCCATCGACATGGGAGCTCACTAATCTGTTCTTTCTGCGTGGATTTATTTTTCCACTTATGGAGAACATGTTTTTCGACTTTGTGCTTAATAATGGTAGGGCCATGCAGGTGTTTGGGCTCCAAGAGGCTCACAGTGCTGCACCTACTCTAGCCACCGTTTGGTGCACATGCTATACGGTTTTCTTCCGATTTTTTCCATGGTACCACACAATGTCTCGATTGGGACTTCAGATTCAGCCTCAAGTTACTGCCTTGGAGGCCTTTTTGCAGCTAATATCAACATTGATTGTATGCCGACGCGTTCAGAGATGCACCGAATCTCCATCAAAGATAGTAGTCTACGTGATATTGTCCCATTTTATTGGCGTGATGGCTGTCTGTTTGCTAACACCATCTTGGTTGTTTGTAGGAGATGTTGTGCGCACCGCGCTACTGCTAACAGGTGCTGCACTATTCCCAATACGCGATCTTGAGCACCAGAAAAACAAGAGAAAATAATTCATACTAATAAGCCTGATAACCATTAGTTGTAGATTTTACATCCGGTTTCTAATATATATATATATATACGATATTGAAGACATGGACTTACGAGGTAATCATTTTCTTCCAACTGACGTGTTTGTTATATGCCCTTGATAATTAACTAGAACCAAGCGATTTTGTGCGTCATTTGTTCAATATCTTACTAGTATATTTTATAGTGTGCCCCTGTAGTTATAGTTTCCAATTATCTATTGTTAAGTTTTGAAATCATGCCGAAACCATGGGTTTTAGACATATCGAATAAGGCGATCGAGCGATTAGGCAGGAAGCAATTCTGGAGACTCATTAAGACAATTCGAAGTGTGCCTCCACCTGTTGAGGCAGCTACGCTTCGAGAGGCGCTGCGCGATGTGGGCATATTTATTTCTGATAGCAACTATGCAGTTTTGTGTGAGTCGTACGGTGAGACTAATATGGATGTAGTTGGATTAATTGAAGAGATTTTCGGGTTATTTTCCCCTCGGCGGCGTTATGCGATAGATTTAATTTTAAAGAAAATTGATCCAAAGTGCACAGGACTTATCTCTTTGGATACCTTAGACCGAGAGTACGATGCAATGCGGCACCCAGGTGTTGTAAACAATATGCGAGACCCTGATGATGTGAGGAAGGCGTTTATGGATATTTTTAAAGGTGTAGGACGTTACAGTAAAGAGGATGGCTCTCCGCAGATCATGGTGGAGGAATTTATGGGTTACTACTTAGGTATTTCCCTTACAACTCCGAAGGATCAGGACTTTGAGCTGTGTTGTATTCGATCGTTCTCACTTGACCGACCAAAGGTTGTTTTAAGCAGCGATGACATTGCGCGCGAAATTATAAGCTCACGCGCGGAATCGAGAATGAGTCGCTTGCTGGGTCAGAGTTCAGCGCATCCATTATATACTACAGCCAACAGTGAGTACGGTAAAAATGACCAGGCCACAGTCATGCAAAATGTTCGTTCGAAATACGGCCTATCACATAAGTTCACAAGTAGTATTCTTTGCCGATTTGATGGAGCTACTTCTATGAATATGTAAAGTGGAAAGCATGAAACTTCAATAACCCTCAAAGACGCTAGTATAGTACTTGTAGTACTTGCATGATTTTGCATAATGAATACTGTGCTACTAGTTTCTTTTATTTATCCTCTTTAAAACCCTACTTTCAATTCGCTTAAAACATATGATGTAAATGAGTTTTTGTTTAGAGTGAAAAGCAAGAAGAAAAAATGCGTTACCGGGGTAGTTGATAGATAGCAATATACCTTTTGCTTCTGCCTAGATTATATCTCTGATGGCTTGCGGGAAGTTTCGTATTATTATTGCTCTACTTCAGATTTAGTTTTGCTTTTATTTATATAAGGCACCGTTAAAGAAGGGAAATCTCTAAATTTACGCCACTTTCCTGTTTGCTAGATCCTTATTTATAGATAGATCTATATTTTTAGATACACACAACTAAGCCTATATCTTTATCTAAACTATAGAGAGTTGTTTGTGTGTATCCTTTTTTCATAGACTTGTTGAAAATATATAGATAATTACAAGGTCTTATTTGTTTACATTTCGCTTTATTACAAACCATTACATTGGATACTCGCCTGGATTTTATTCAATTTTTTAATCAGATCGCTTCAAGTCAAATGAGGGATCTTGAAGTTGATTTTGTGTTAGTACGAGGCCCCCACGAAGTAAGCCGCTGTTTTCACTTAACTGTGCCGGGTGATAGTACGCCCGTCATTATCGGTCGTGGCCTACACTGCGCTGCGGTATTAGACCCCTGGTTGGTGTTTGCTTCTCAGGTCCAGTGTAGTTTATTCTGCGTCTCCCCTGCAGTACCCACTGAGGTATATAAGGATGACGATCAAGAGAAGAAATTGGGCGTGTCATCCACAGTCTCAGTTGCCGGGCTTGGGTCAACGTTGCCGTTGCCGAGTCTTTACATTTTGGACATGTGCAGTAGCAATGGTACTTTTGTTAACAACACTCGTATTGGAGGTATCGAGCCTGTCCTCCTCAACGACGGCGATTCGTGCATTTTTGGAGGTATGCGGGATGTTAATGTCGGTGAAGTGTTACCTCTCGATGCCTTTGATGGCCCAGAGCTATGCATTTGGCGGGTGAATATCCTAAACGGGAACGACGTGGTCAGAAAATATGAGTATCAACCAACCCCTACGCTGTTTCCGACACCTGATCGCCTTGGGTGGGAGGAACAGGCAATTCTGGGGACTGTCTTACGTACATTGCGTGGGAAGCAAGCAATTACGACTACAAATGATCTTATGACTCCTGGACAGACTTTGACATGTCCATCAGCTAGTATTGCGACTACATCGCCTACCACTGTACCACAGAGACTATTTAATACCCCCAACACTCAACTACAATCATATAGTGACCAAACGGATCGCTGTGCTTTTGACAAAGAAGTTGGCAACGAAAAGAGGGAGAGGAGGTCCTACCCATGCAAGAGTTCAATGGAAACTGCTCTGGAATACGATGAAAACATTGAGAGGCGGACTGCTAACCTTGTGGAGGAAGACATGGGCATTGTCAGAAAGGAAACCACGTCCACATCACACACGCCGTCACGCTTGTCAAAAACAGGCGCAGGACCGATGATGGAAGATATTTACAGCGAGCCCCGTGAAGGAAGTTTGCGGCTCCCTAGAACGGTGGCTGCTCGACTTTCAACAGAGTTTAATATCTGCAGAGATGGAGTCATACCATCTGACGAATCCAATACTAACAACTGCAACGTTAGTCTCTCTGTTTCAACAATTCCCCTCAGCCTTTCCTCACCCCCAATGATTTGTCAAGATGTGCCTCAGCCAGCTATTGCATATCTGCGTACCGTTTATTTAGGCCATCACATTTTCCACGTTCAGGGGGAAAACCTTTTAGTCACAGACCCTTTGAAAGGAATGGACTATACGCTCACCTTAGATAACAGTAAAACTTTAAAAGATAGCAACTATACCTGTAATGCGGAAAATCGAGAAAGGTATAACACGCAGGTAGAAGAAAGGTGCAGTATAACATCTTCCATCTTTCTTATCGATGATACACATGCCAAGAGGACTAAAAAAAAGAGACTTGATCACAGTGACATCAGTGAGGTTACTGTACCGAGTTCGCGACTACCTCTTTTGTCGTCGTCATCGTCACTTTTTACCATGGAGTTTACAGAAACACATTGGAAATGGTGCATGGATAATCCAAACAATTTTTTTGAGCCCGGTGGAAGTGACGAAATCCATGCCAATGACTCTTCAAATGTATTTCGATGCATTCTTCCAGTGAGTTCGGTAGGTGCTATTTTTGCTTGCAAAGAGCGTATGGGAATTGCTATTGAGTTGAAGGAGGGTTGCCAAGTTCCATTAGTCCGTCCAGATGTACTTAGCGGAGGTGCAGAATACCGCCGGATCGTGTGGATATTACAACGCTTTGCAATGGTTAGCAACAATGGAGGAACTAATGAAACTATTAAAGGTAGAAACGTCGAAGGTCATAGGCCAAGACGATGCAAAAAAGGGAAACCCCTATCCACAACGAATAAAGTACTTTTGTCTTCTGTTGAATTGGATAAAGAGAGCATCAAGGATGTCGACTTCGAAACGTGGTTAAAGCAGTTAGAAGCTTTTTACCGCCCTTATAAACTTCCACAGCTTCATATAGTGGACAAGTTAACGTTTGATAGTTTTTTACCACCTAAGATTCATTAAGCAGACGACCGAAGAATGCAAAAGTGTACCTAAGATAGTGTTTCTGATGAATTCATGCACGCCATTTTTTTCAGAGGCACACCTTCACTAGATGTATTTTTCTCTTGCCGTGATGTGGAAAAGTGGGTTGCACAGTGTACATCATAATGCAAGAATTCAAGACGTTTTATTGATAAGTTTCCTAATTTTTTCTTCCCCCTTTTTCTTTTTAAATTCCGATTAAAGGAAAAAATATCAATAAAAATTTAAAGAAGTAATTCTATTAAAATTCATAAAAACTGATGGCTCCTCGTTCCTGTTCTCGTGTAAAGATCGTTTCACCCAACACCGGTAAAATTAATCATTCTCGTTCTATAAGCATTGCCCCCTCTTCTACAGCCTCAACTGATACTTTGAATGAACATGAATTCGATTCTCGACACCAGGTCGATGGTCCATTCTTAACATCAAATCAATTTCGCACCGCGCAGCATGCGCTGAGCTCTGTGGATTCTAACCTTCCTTTTCAGCCACCAAAGCCACCCTTCAAGGCGATTTCAGAGCCTCTTTGTGATTGCTATCCAGGGGATAAGACCCATCGCCTCAATAGTTCCCAGGATAGTTCCAGAGAGCATCTTCAAATATGCTGTCCCGTGCTGCAACACGAAAAAGGTGTTGCGCAGGCTGATCGTGGAAATTTTGGAAAAAAATGTAGCAAATATTATCAGCGCTATCGGCCTGAGAATGTAGGTGAAATTACCCATTCCTTTACGACAGATGAAAATTTGTTGAACCATCAGGATCAGTCACATTCACTGAATTCTGAAATCTGTAAGAATCACTCTAAAACCGGACGAGCGTTGCAGCTTCCGGCAACCATTCCTATTCACTATAATGGATATGGCTCCAGCCAGAGTCGTGGGCGAATGTCATCATCTTCAGTATCTATGACTTCACGGAAGCGTCACCGCTCTTACTCCGCGATCTCAAACCTTGCTGACGATGACAATATTAACATTGGTGTTGTAGAAGAAGGTAAATATGAGTGGAAGGGGAAAAGTCAAGGATTTCCCTTTCAGCGACACGATCGTCCTGCTGTGAGTAAGAGTCAGTCCACTGGTCAATGTGGCCATCGCGACATGCAAAATATGAGTAATGCGTTTCACGATTCCCCTCCGATTCAAAGCCAGGACTTAAATGTAAACACCACCGTATCTATCGGACCTGCTATGTTCCGTGGCTTGAGCTCTATCCACGTAACTGAAGAGCTCTTCGACACAAAAGGTTACATTTCTTTTGCTAGAGCCTCCCCACGTGAGATTCATACCTCTGGAGGTGGCACGCAGTCTATATCATACAAAAATGGGGAACATATGGCTCCTGCTTCACACAAGAAGAGCAACCTCCAAGGAGCTGCATTAATGCAATCTTCGCGCGCACGCTACTGCTCACAGCCTCTGTGGAGCCTAGTGGGTACCTTCAAAACACCGATAACAAGTGTAGTGGACATAGACTATGTGCAAGGCTGCATGCGTTGGAAGCAGCGTAACCCAAAGGGTGGCTTTCAGATGATTCGTATTCCTCTCGAGGGCATTCAAGATTCTGTAGTAGCACATATTACACAAGAGGATGAGGATATTCAGGAAAAACAGTTTACTGCGATTATCCGAACCTCCACACGACCCTCACAGGTGATTTTCGGATTTAAGACTTTAGGTGAAGCAAAACAAATATGCTCTATGCTGAAAAAAACAAAGTAGGGTTGAATGATAGATCCCCATGCATATCTATAATAATCCTTTTTTTTTTTGCCGGCTTTGAGACTGTATGATGCGCGTTTTTCTTTACCTTACCAATGCGTGTGTTTTCTTAGAAGATAACATCTGCGTGCTTTTCTCTGGCTAGACAAAAATCAGATTCCATTCATTCTCATGGGAACTGCTGTATATCTTTTTGTAGATCAAAACTAGATTGTTTTCTCCAATGCAATTCCTTAGAGCGAGTACTAGATCTTCTAACTTTCATGAACATTTTGTTCATTTTATGCATTTCTATTCCTCAAATCGATAAAATGGAGTATCATTTTCGTTTTACATAAGACAATAATTAGAACTGATCGCCTAAAATGCAATGTATTTCTACATTCTATCTGTTGATTTCATTTCAAACCATAAATGCCAAAGGATACGAAAGCTTTTCGGAAAGTTAAGAAGGTCAAAAAATTGTATACTGTTAGCGTGATAATGCCAGCGAAAAAAAATGTAGAAAAGAACACTGCGCCACATCAAGAGCCACCCATGTCGCCAGTTGGCTTAACTCAAAACCGGAAAGCATATACATGCACTGAGTTTATTATTCAGCAGCTCTTCCAAATAATCGAAGCATCAATCGATAACAAGGGTTGTGTCAATAAAACGGCAATGTTAGGCGAGGAGGAATTAACCTTGTCACTCACATCTTGCGTAGCGAATGCTCTCCACAATACCAATAGTGTTCACCCGTCGGACGAAGTGCCGCGCACATATTGGGTTGATCTTGGTCAGCAGATTGAGGTAGATCGATGGGTTGAGTTCTCACGCTACTGTGCTGCGAATGGGTTTCGTCCACTTAAGGCTAAACACTTAATGGAGTGTCTGTTAAGTTTCAAACAGCTTATTGAGCAGGGAAAGTTGCATGAAGAAGACACAACCGAGGCCGGAAAGGAATATATAGCTAAACAACAGCAGACTTTACAAGCATCGCCGACTAATGATCACACGTTGTCATTATTAGCAAACGGATCTGACATGCTCACAAGTCTTTCCAAAGATGAAGAAATGATTACTACAACTGTTGAGGAAGGATTACCACCGACTCCATTTTGGATGCAAGTGCAACAGCACCTCAAAGACTTTGTAATAAGGGAAATCGATCTCGGCTTCAAATGGGAGCAGGTCCATCATTCTGTGGACACGTTTTCTAGGGCTTCTTCAGTAGGTGCAGTCCCGATGTCAAATGCTTCAGCACAGCGTTTGGATGAAGATGCTGGATTTGTTTTGGAGAAGCCGCCAGTAGCAGCATCAATTGCTAAAAGGAAGGGCAAGTCAGAAAAGCCGAGTCGCCAGCAGCAATTACTCCAGCAGCAACAAGAGCAACTGGACGAGGAAAGACGGCAAATTGCAGCTACGATGTCCGCATCTATGCCAAGTGAGAACATTTATCTCACACCAGTTGAGATACCGAATTTCATAAACTATTTATACCGAGGCTTGCTACAGCATGCGGCACTTTATCAGTACCTATCTCAGTATCCACAGTCTATAGAAAAGAAGGTAGAAAGGTTGCAGACAGGATCAACAGATTCTTTTCTTCTACCATTAGAGGAACCCATGTCTATTCCGCCGTTGAACCTTTCAGTTGAGATGCTGTCTACATATTGTGCGACGATTGAACCGGTACCATCAATTCCCATAAAAAATGGTCGTGCCAATACGGTTATTACCGCGCTCAATAGTAATGTGGTTTCTACAGCTACGGATGCTACGGGGATACTTTCCCCCCTGCCAGGCAAAGGACTTGAGGTGGGATCTCATGAGAAAGCTTCGAAATCTCCATTAGATCTATTCCAGGCTATGCAGAAGCAGGAGATCGATAGGCTTGCCATTAAATATCATGAGGAGATAGCAAATGAAGAACACCGTGCCCGCGCAGAGCAGACTGAAAAAGAGATGACCTTATTCTTTGAGACGTATGGAACTCAAAAGGCTGTGGATGATATTTATATGAGCATTGATTGCGAGGTTCGACAGCAGCAGTGGCGCATCCTGCAACGGGTCAAGGCACTTGAACTGGCGTTTGGCATCAATTAGTTCTCCCCAGCAATATTTAATTGTTGTACTGCAAAATCTCTCGTATTAGCCACCCCGATAAAAAAATTCAAGAAAATGATCTGAAAAATAGCGTTGATTTCAATATATATATATATATATATATAGGTACATGTAAATAAGTTATCTCGCAAAATGTGCTTGAAGCTACACTTCCTTTTCTATCCGCATACTCATTCAATGTGATGACACTAACAATGCATTTTTTTTGCAAAGTAAATATTATTGCTTTCTATGCCGAAAAATAATCAATTCATCACCAATAGGTATTCACTCTGTGGGCGACAGTTTATGCATTTGCTTACTTTTCCCTTTGGTGGTGTATTGGTTATACATTATCTAGCATAGAGTACAATTACCAGCATTACGAAATTTTTAGAAACTGATGAGTTCAAAGGAAAACGAAGCCTACTCTGGGATTCATAGTGGACATATTTGTGTAGCTCTCCGAGTTCGGCCTTTGTTAATTAGTGAAGCGGATCGTGGTGAAACGGAAGTGATCACGATCGTGCCTGTAAAGCAGTGTTCTTCATCGTGCTCACCGAATGAGTCACTACCTACTGATCGAAGTCTTCAAAGCCAGTTGACCACTCCACCGGTTACATCGAAAGACGCCAATCGGGCAAAGAACCTGCTTCTATTGCAATCGCAATCCAGCGGACAGGAAGACGGGAAAAATAAGGAGGAAACATATAGTCTAAAGGGAGGGGCACACTATGCTGCGCAGGTTAATATTTCTGTGATGGGTAGAAGGCAAAAGGGGAATCCGAAGATATCATCGATAGATCAGCTGAGGAATTCCGAGCCTACTAGCAAGATATTTGCTTTTGATGCAGTTTTGGGCCCAGGTGCCACACAAACTGACGTCTTTGATCTACTTAAGTTGTATACCTACTGTGATGATGCCATGCTGGAAGGCAAGGCCGCTGCTATTGTGTGCTATGGCCAAACAGGGAGTGGCAAATCATTTACCATGAGTGGTCCACTTGCAACTCCAAATGACAGTCACTGTGCCAATCCTGAACTCATAAAAGATGGCTTTCAGCAAGATCTTTCCAAAGGAGAGAGAGGACCTGCTCTAATAGAGGAGAATGGGATTGCCTATCAAGCAGTTCTCTACATCGCACATTGCCTTAAAAAGATGCAACAGTCCACGCATTCTGATTCTGGCATACGATTAGTAGCACGTGCATCTTATATGGAACTGTATCAAGAGCGTATTCATGATCTTTTGCAAGGACAGCGTGACCTCAAGTGTCGTTGGTCAGCGGAGCGCCGATCATTTTATGTTGAGGACCTGCTTCAAGTAGAATGCCGTACAAAAGAAGATTTTCTCCTAGTGTTGCGAGAGGGGCAGTCGCGTCGACAACAGGCTGGACACATGCTCAATGCTACCAGCAGCCGCTCCCATGCACTTTTTACCATAAACTTTGAAACAACCACCGTTCATCCACGAACCGAGGATACTCATTCCAGTTCGTACGTCCGCTATGGAAAGTTGACTTTGGTTGACCTAGCAGGCTCTGAGCGCCTTAAGGATACTGGTAATGTTGCCAGCGATGATACTAAGGCTATTAATCGTTCCTTGTTCGCATTGAGCAACGTCATCCAGGCCTTATCTTCGACACAACCTATAGGTAGTAGTCCTAATACCACGAAGAAGAATCCTTCAGTCTTCTCAAGCAAAGGGAGGGGCTCTTCCTTTTCAATAAATGACACAAAGGATCCATCTTCTCACGAGAATGCTAAAACTGGTGTGCATATGGGCTCCTTTGTGTCGTATCGTTCAAGTGCGCTAACGAAACTGCTAATGGATAGCCTAGAGGGAAACAGTCGCACTCTTTTCATTATATGTGTCACACCCTCGAGTCGTTTTGTTGAGGAGTCATTACGTACCTTGCATTTTGCGCAGCGTGTTCGGCAGATTCGGAGTGTAGCGGTGGAGCGTGTTGATTCGCATGTGAAAGAGCGGCGTGATTTCTTGCGTACTATTTCCCAACTAAAGACAGAAAACAGTATGCTTTGTGCAGCTTTGGGTATTTCGTCTGATGTAAAGAGACCGTTGAATGAGGAGCTTGTGAGACAGTACGTCGAGCGGCTGGTTGCTCGTGCTAGTGGCATATGGAAGTCAAACATGCCTACTGAAAATGTTTCAAACGAATTGTCGCGGATTCGAAATAGTAAATCCTGCCAAACTTCGCTCCCACTTGATGTTCCCAAGCTCTGCCACGAAACTACTGAGGCGCGAAAGATACAACACAACGATAACAAGATCAGCGTTGGCGAAATTAGTGATATAGGTGGCTCTTATGTGGCAGAATCGGATTCACAACAGTTACCTCAATTATTGCCCCCAGTGCAACGTTTTCGTCCATTTTCTTCGCTACAGTATCATGAATTTCATGATGGTGACCGATTTGACGGAATTGGAAGTGAGTGTGCACCGACTCTACGACAAGGGTGCAACGCCTTGGACATTTTGAGAAATCTTCCTGACACCACATCCACTGTGTTCACAAAGACACAACAGCAGGTACTATTAACACAACACTTAGACCCTGCTTATGAAGCAGGTATGAAGGATGAGAGAATCACGACTAGTGCTAATGCCATTCAAAAGTACGGCTTTCGTCCCCATCGGCGTCGGTGATGATTGCATGGAATCGTGAGTACTACGGCGTTTTTCTTTGAAAGTATTCTTTTTACTTCAATTTATTGGGCATTTTCCACATAGATTTCAAGTTGGTTCTATTTTTTTGAAATTTCTACTCACTGTCAACAGCTAGATAACATCAGTACATGAATGACATCCAGGAAAAGTACACTGGAAGCATACCAAAAGACGATTATCCATGTCCTTTTTAGTCTATCTAATTAAAGATCTTACTTTTATTTCCCTTTGAAAGCTTCTCCAGGCTTCTTTTCTTTCTTATAGTAATAGCGTAAAAGGGATCGGGGCTGAATTGTTTTCTATTAATGCGCCTGCTAACCCATAATTTCATTACCTGTCTGCGATGTGAAGCATTTCCTCTTGAAATAAATGCTTCGGAAGTAAAGATCATACCGTTAGAGTTTGATGCTGAATTCACGCGAAGCATGTTGGCGCGCATCGATTGGTCTTATTTCTTGAAGGCTTATAAGGCATTGCAGGCAGGACACGATGTAGTTCGGAACGGACACGAATGCGGCTCTTTCTCTCTCCCTATGACTTTAGAAGCCGCAGATTTGAGTGATGATTCGGAGCTGTTGCACGCGTTGCATTATGCCCTTAATATGGTAGATGTGAAGAGTGGTGCGTTGCGTTGCGCGACTTGTGAATCATTATATAAAATAAATGATTTCATTCCAAATTTTGTTCTAGAGGGTGAGAAATAATCCACAAATCTTTTTTTAACTCTATTGAAACGTTTAAGGGCATAATTTAAAGGGATCATTACTAATAGTAATGTCCTTTCTCACCAATCATTTCCGGTTTAAGATCTACATTAGATTTCCTTAATCTTTAAAGCTTATTTTGTCCTCTTAATGAATGACATGATATCTTATTGCCATTTTAATAACTTTTTTTTTTAAAACTTTTGCATCAAGGCAAGCGCTGCAAGTGTGGCACTTTGTAATTTTTTAAAACCTTTTTAATAGAAAGCCTTAATTAACCCACACACGCACGCACACACACACACACACACACACACATATATATATATATATATATATATACTTGCAATTGCATTGTTCATAAGGGAG
>AIHY01000687.1:0-10537 GCA_000331125.1 Phytomonas serpens 9T
GGGATGGAGAGGATGGGGGTGGGGGTGGGGGGAAAAATCGCGATTTGYGGCGCCCGACGCCTCCTCGCGGCGGACGCCCCTCCGACGAGCTGCCGGGAGGCCCTCGTCCTTGGCCTTCACTTCAACGGCGTCCGGCCCGTTCGCGAGGGAAACGGGGAAAAAAACGGAAACGAAGAAAAAGAAGCCCTCGGGGGGGGAAAATGGGGATTTTCCCTCCCCACCCTCCCCCCACCCCTCCCGCTCCGGGCGATTCACCCGCAGGGCGGGGGGGTTGCGGCGCTCGCCGGCCTCGTCGGACGCGTGTTGCCGCCCTTTTTTATCCTCGACTCCCCCCTWCCGAAAAGAAAAAACGGAAACGCCGCGAGCTCCTCCCCCTCCCCTCTTTTTATTGCGGCGGGACGTCGCGTGCGAAACCTCCCCGCGCAGCGCCGGGCGGAGGAGGAGGGAAAGAAGGAAGAGGAGGTGGTGGAGGAAGGGGCCAAACGCACCTGCGTGATTTCCCTCCTCCTCCGTTGTGAGGAAAGTGGGGAGGAGGCGTTGATCCAGCACTGGCGGGAGCTTCCGGAGGGGAACGAAAGCCGAGGAGGAGGAGGAGGAGGGGAAAAAGGGGAGGGCGAAGACGCGTACGACGCGCATCTCCCGGCAGAGGGCTCGCGGGTGGTGGTGTACGGCCTGCAGCCGGGCCGCTCCCCGACCGCCGCCGCGCCGTTTACCGCCGCGAGACTTTTTTTTGCCCCGCGAGGGCTTCATTTTGAGGTCCGTCCGGGCCCTAAGCCCTCGCTTTCTTCGTCTTCCTCTTCCTCTTCCTTTTCCACCTCCCCGGGGTTGCCGTCCCTGCGTCCGACGTACACCTCACTGAACGGAGAAGAGGGTTTGCGGATGGGCGGGGTGGTCGACCTCGCCGGCGTCTTCGTCGGCTCCGCCCGGACACCCCAAGGGACGTTCTTCCTCTTCCTCCTCGCCGACGGGGGATATGGGCTGCTCCAGGTCCCCCTCCCCTCCCGCGCCCGGACCCTCCTCCTGGAGGTCCCGGCGAAGGCCGAAGGGGAGATTTTTCGCGTCCTTAACGCCACCTTCGTGGGCTACGAAGACGCCCAGTGCGGCGCCGACTGCGCCCGGCTGTTCGCGAACGAATTTACGGTTTTAACCCGMCGAATCGCGAAGGCCGCCGCGGCGGCGATCGCGGCCCTCCGCGTCTCCGTCGACGCCTTCGCGAAGGGCTCGCCGAAGTACGCCGCACGGCGGGCGGAGATCTTCCGCTGCGCGGCCGAAACCCCCGGAATCCACGCGGAGGATCGCCCTCCCACGAGGGTTTCCTCCCACCCCTCCCCGAATCCGGAGGATGGGGACGTCGACGCGAACGGCGACCGTCTCGCGCGTGTGCGGCATCGCTTGTTGGCAGGGGATGTGGAACCGCCGCCGCTCACCGGGACCCCGGACGCGCGTCGCGTGCCGTATTACCTCCGGGAAGATCCGCCGGTGAAAGGGGGTGTAAACCGCGGGGTCGTCTTCCCGAAGCCCGCGGGGGAGGCGACGAGATCGGCCGACCTCGTCTCCACCCTCTCCGGTGGCCCCTCACCGGGGAGTGCGAGCTCGAATTACCACCACTTGTACGGAAATATCATCGAAATGGCGTTCGTGCGGACCGCCACGAAGGCGTCGTCGTTGAACGGGCATCCCCGTGAGGGGGGTGACGAGGTGGTGATCTTTAGTGAGGGCAACAAGAATATGTACTCCCATGGCAACCCTTTAAACTCCGAGATCGCCCTTTCCCAGCATCCTCGCGAGCGGGGGAGTGTCTGTAAGGTGAAGTGGCGCTATGGTTCGTCATGCGAGGTGGGAAGGGCGGAAATTCACGACGCGGCGGTGCTGGACTCGCTCCTGGAGCCGTGTATATCTGCCCAAACGCTCATCACCACCAGCGCGGATGCGTACAATATTGAGTTTTCGATGCAGCGAACGGAATTGCTCAACCGTTGGCGGTCTTCTAAAGGGTTTTGGTGGAAGCTTTTTACCCAATCTAACGTTTCCGACGGCCTCAACCAGCTGCCGAATCCTGCGGAAAGCGGGAGGGAGCGCGCACTTTGGCTGTCAAGTGAGTGGATGGTCGCTCAAAAATTGATAAAAGATGCACTAAATGGGGTTCTTTTTAAGTTCACCGTGCGGGAAAATGTGGTGGAACGAGCTTTTTACATTACAAGCAACTGTTTTGTTTCGCAGATGTTCTGACACTCCTAGACGATAGATCCTGCTATTATTGTCTTCATATTACCTTTTCGTACGTCGCGATTGGGAAAATACTTTGGAAATGCTCGCGAAAAGTGTGCGTGCCATAAGTGGATGTAAGATGGATAACGGTGTTTTTATTTATTTCTTCGATTCTGATTCATTCTTTTCCCCCCTTACGGCTACGTTATTATACGTCGCGTTTACCACTAGTAGGAGGCTTTTAAAGTTGAAGCAAAACATTCATTCCTCAAGGTCGAGGTTGTGTTTTCATAAGCTTAATATATCGCCATCTAGAGTTTTTTATATCAACAGAATAATATAGTTATCAATACGGGGGTTAGCATTCATTACATTAACTTCACTAAATTAATTCGTAATGTCTGAGCCATTAGTTCAACTTCTCGAGATTGAGTTAAAGGGGAACAATCCCGACACGTACGCGAATCCATTTAATTGGAGGATGCGCCTGCAATCATCGGAGACGCTGCCAGAGCCGATTACGATTTCATTTGTTTGGGTAGGCAGCGCCTCCTCATCGGAGTTTGATCAAACTCTCGACAACTTTGACGTCGGGCCGCTTGAGAAAGGCCTGACCGAGATCGATTTAGAGTGCGACCCTCCGTATCTTGAGTTAGTTCCGCCGGGCGACGCGCTTGGTGTGACCATCATGATCATTTCCTTCCAGTATCGTTCTCAGGAGTTCTTACGCGTCGGGTATTACACGCAAGTGGCGTATTTTGATAACCATCTCAACCAAAATCCGCCGGAGGTCCCACAAAAGGACTTCCTTGGGCGATTTGTAGCGATGCCGCAACCAGCCATCACAGTTACCCCAATTGAATGGGATGCCTAGGGGAAAGGGAAGAAGAAACAACATAAAGGAGAATATATCGATAAATGAAAATTGGCGTAATATAGTTGAGACATTACGAAATATACTCGATTTTTTTGTTTTCCTCTCCCCTATAGGTTGAAAGATTTGCAATAAATTGCCTGTCGCTACTTCTCACGCTGGCTAAGGGAGTCATTTGAAAGAGAGAGAAGGGAAAGTCACGAAAAGAGCTACACTACGGATCCAGTGTTGAGAGTGAACACAGCAAGCAGGTAGTTGAGCAGAACTTTGGATGATTCGTGGTGATAGGGGGTGTTATAAAGTCCATAGGGTGGCTTTCTGTTGTAATATATATGTATATATATATATATATATATGTGGGTGGGTGAGTGGGTGTGGGAATAGAAAGTTGCGGATTCCTATTTGCATAGATTAATCTAAACAACATTGAATCTTAGTTGCGTAAAGATGACTAAATAATGTTTTAGGGGCCTAGAACAAGCATAGACGATATGATTTACACACATTCAGTCACTCTCTAGAGTTAATACTTTCCCTATATTCGCTAAAAATGGCTAGATGTTACTCTTAGACCCTTTCAGCCTTAGTTGTTTTGGTTTGCTGTCATGAAAACATACTTTTCCTTGTTTCCTTTTTCATATTTGGTAAGACAAATTCATCCTTTCGAGGTATCTTGACGAACTCTTTTCCTTTATGAGATCCTCAAGGAAAATGAAAAAGTAACATATAAATGATTGGCAATGAAAAGGTCAATCTTATAGATTTCCTCTGCGTAAAGATATTTTGGTTTCATCTTATCAGATTACCACTTCCTAACCTAGCTTACATTTTTCTATCTGATCAAATCTGCCATGTTCATTGTACTTTGATGGAGTTATCAGACCAGCACTCATCTTGCGTTTATGAACGCAATAGTTCCCCTTTTCCTCTCCCTCCTTTAGATACGTGTGATCATGTTGGAGTGTATTAGTGAATTTCTATTGCCCGTATTCAAAAGCTATGTGTGGAGATGTATTATTTCAGCATCAGTTTGTGGTTTTTCTCAGAGGGGGGAAACCATAGCTCGTTGAGAAAATCGCACACACATTACATCCTTCATTAAAACGTTGATATAGCTTGTTAGGGGGTACCCATTTATACAACGAAGAATGTTGATTTGGCTGTGATGAAGAAACCAGTATTGGACATTTTTCTGACAAACACACTTCCTTCGGATATTTTTCCTCTTTCTCGCGAAACTTTCTTTTTACCTTTTGGGGAAAAATCCCATCACTTCAACGTTTTTTCAGTTTGGCCTAGGAAACCCCATAGAACTTTGACGTATAGAAAATTTTCCTAATTCGCCATCGATGTCAACGAGTAAAGAGATCAATGATCTTATCCGCGATCAGAAAGCGTGGAAACGGGCGGTATCTCAGAGCCTTCCTCGCGGCAATACTCCCCACCTTCTCTCCTGCCATGCCCCTTGGCCGCTGCTCCGTCGAAGCTCTGGTGATCACGCGCAGACCGCGAAGTTCGCCACTTCCCTCCGATCCATGTCGCCGCGGCACGTGAGCCCCCCATTAGGAACCTTTTTTAGGGAAAAGTGGTGCAACAGCACGGCTATTAAAACCCCACCAAAGGATCCGTTGTTCGGACTCTTTGAGAAGAACGTTCAAAAACGAGGCTACACCGTTGTGAAGGATACTCTCGCCACTAAGCAACGGAAAACACACCACCATGATACCGAAGCGGAGGAGCAAAATATGCGAAAAATGATCATTTTATTTCTACAGCAACTCATGGTCAGTGAGGCAGAAGAACGTAGGAGCATTCTACGGCGCGAGCGGGAGCAGAGGTTTGCACTAAAAGTCTTCCATTTCCAAGCCTCGCTTGCGTTTCTCCTGGAAGCTGAGTTCATGCGAAGGAAGGCCATCTTTCAGGCCTCTCTCCGCGAAATTAGAGTTCTCGCACAACAGGAATCCGTAGAATTTCAGTACATTACTGGGCTTTCCCACCGTACATATAAACGATGTGTTCTTCTTTGCTCTCGGGAAAGGGCAGATAGAAATTTGATTGCACGCGAGGAGGAGCAAGAGCGGGTTGTTATTGAGAAGCTGCTTTGTCTCTTTAAAATATGTAGTTCAGATCGAAGTCTCGCGTCCTCTACAAAGCGGGAGAATCACTTACTTCAGCTTCTTCCAAAACGATTGAAATTTTGCGCAGCCTAGGAGATATTTATAGATAATTTTTGTTATTCATATTATTGTGCAATCACGCTACCTTAGTAATAATTAAATAAACAAAAAAAAACTCCATATATGGCATTATAGAAACGCAAGAGCTTATTAGACAAATTTGAATTACACAGAGGATGTAATAAAATGTTTATGTGAGAAACCGCTACCTCATCCAGTGAGAAACTTCATACCCGGAACGGGAAATTGGATGAAACGAAGCCGGCTTACCGCAGGGGGTTCGTTCTTCATGTGTTGTTTACCTACTTGGTGTCACGCACAGGATTCCCTCCTCCCCCTCTGCTAACGCTTTCTTTTTCTTTGTAACATTTTCTTTTTGTTTATGTTTGTTCTTGTATACGTCTATGTATTTATATTGTCTATTAGTGGTAAACACATAGTTGCACGTCCAATGCTGAAGTACCTGTACCACAGTGAGGCGACGGCGAAGCGTCGTGCCGGGGTGAAGGCGACGCGGCCGGTGGTCCTCTCCCCCACCCCCCCACCCCGTCGTACCCGCAAAGGCGAGGCCGCCAACGCGGAGGCGAATAAGAAGAAGGGGCCCTCGGGAAAAAAGGAGGAAGGGGGTCCGGAGGACCCCACCCATCTTCCCTTACGCGAGACGCCCAACCGGTCGGGCTGCCGGCACTGCCCTACGCCCTGGTGCGTCTGCGTTTGGCTTTCCAGCACCCTCGAAGGGTGCTACGCCGCGCTGCCCGAAAAGCGGCAGCTCCTCCCGCGTGGCAAACGTGAACTCTGCGCGAAGTCGGTCCTGACGCCCTTCGTCTCACGTCTCGTGCGGCTCGCCCGGCTTTCCCCGGGCGAGACGTTCTACGACCTGGGCTGCGGTAACGGCAGCGTCCTCTTCCAGGTCGCGCTGATGACAGGGGCGCGGTGCGTCGGGGTGGAAATCAACCCGGCAAACGCGGAGGTCGCCCGGGCCGCATGGGAGGAGCTTCGGCCGACGCTCGAGCGCCGCTGTGGGCGCCCTCTCGACGTCGAGATCCGCTGCGCGGATCTCTGTGATGTTCTCAAGGAAGAGGAAGTGATGAGGGCGCCGTGTGTGATATGGGCCGCGAACCTCCTCCTTCCAAAGGCAACGAAYCACTACCTCTCCGAGCGTCTACGCTCTTGCGCGGTGGGGACGCGCATCTTTTGTTTTGAGGATCTTTATCCGCATAATCGCTCGATCGCCAGAGTTCGAGATCCCGACGCTTTTGAGCGTTTTGAGATGAAGGATTTTGTCTGGCAGCCGATGTCTGTAGAATGGTGTGACCTTGAGGGGGATTTCTATCTTTATACACGGAAGTAGCTGCTATTGACGTGCTTTATAACTTTTCACTTTTTTTTCAATACACCAGCGTTAAAGCTATGCCACCCCGTTATTGATTTTAATCCCACTACTATGACTTCGTATTTTGTATTTCTTTGTACCGTAGACTTTTTTTTTCGGAGTGACCCTATGTGTATTTTCAATTTCTTCTTTACGAAGGGTTTATCAACCCTTGTGATCCTAATCAGGTCTATACAAATAGAGTATACGATAGATGCATACCTACGTATGCATATATATATATATATATATAGCGATATGGGTGGTTTCTTCCTCATTTATTCTCCTTGGGTTTGTTCTTTATTCTCTATCCCTTGTTTCGATTTTTTCCAGTCCTTGGAGATTTAGTTTAGCTCCATTTATTCTACACAAGTATGCTTTTTATTGCAGGAGAAAAGTCCAAAGGCGTACTTGTCGATGTTGAAAGCAAAATCATCCAACGTCAGTATGTAGTCAGTCAGCTCCACCGCTACGCCGCTGCCTACAATCCCTCCAAACATTTAGTCCTCGCGAATGAGGCGAGGGGCTGCTCTCTTTTTCTCTCACCCTCTATGCAGCAGCCTGTGATGCGGAGTTTCACGCCCTCACCGATAACAAGCTGTTCGATTACCTCTTGCGGTACTTTTATGATAGCAGGGAATGAGCTCGGCAGCCTTTTTTCATGGAGTCTATTAAGTGGGCAGCTGTTGAAAAATTTTAAGGCGCACTTACGGAAGGTAAACTGCATTGCGATCTCGTACAACAGTGCCTTGGTCGTAACCGCCTCAGAAGATTCTATGTGCAAGGTGTGGACGTTGTCGTCGCTACTCACCAGCGAGTTGACGGACATACAGCCTATAATAGCCTTTTCTGGGCACTCCCTCGGCGTAAACTGCTGCACTTTTTTTCACCACGGTGAGATAGTGGTGAGTGGCGGTTCAGACTGCACCTGTCGAGTTTTTAATGCATTTTCGGGTGAACAGTTGAGGCTTTTGACGGTGGGCGACATCGTTACCGCGGTTGCCGTCAGTGATGACGACCTTGACTTAGCGATTGGCACCAGTCGCGGGTATTTGCACTTTAGTTCGTTCCACCAGGAAGAATCGATCGAGATGCTCCCTGTGAAACCTCAATCTCTGCAACAGATGAGTCAAGCGGTGGTGTGCAAACCCAGAGAGGATGGCCACCACTCACCCATTAATTTCCTAGGGTACTGTAGTAAGCAGAGTTCATCGTTGGTGCTCTCCGTGAGCGAGAATGGGGCGGTGTTGTGGTATGACTCAAAGTCTGGCTGCCTTTTCAAGGAGGTGATGCCTCCACAAAAGTGGAAGATCTACAGCTGTTGTTACCTTGATACCCCACTCGAGGTTCCTAAAAAAACATCCTGCGTAGGTCTCAGCAAGAATCCTCTAGACTCAATACTGAACAGCTATCTGCTTTATAAATTTGAAGTAAAAGAATCCACAAAACCAGCTTCTGGGGATGCAGTAGAAACACGTAAGCGGCTTCGGAACGGTAAGGAAGCGGATGATCACGAAGCGGTAGCTGAAAGTCATGACGATCCGAAAACACGTGCTGAAGAGGACGAATTGTCTGATTTAATAGCCAAAAATAAGGAGCTAAACGAGCTGCGGTTAAAGATGATGGCAAAGATAAAAAAGATTAAGCTATCACAAAACTAAATGATAATCACCAAACAGTGCTATGGAGCGTTCCTTGTCATTTGGGGTAAGCTTGTTTGTTTCTTTTTTGATTCCCGTTCTATTCGAATACACCAATGCAAACCCATATTATTGAATGATGATTCTGGATTATCCGCTACTTTTCATCCCTACCTTTCCCATTTGACTCACTTGTTTTTTGAGATCCCTCCGCACACACGCGTAGTGGAAACATACGTAGAAAGGGTAACGGGTAACGGTACCATAAAATGGAAATGCTGAAGGAAGAAAATGCCATGGATGAGTTTGGTACGGAATACCAGCGGAGAAAGCTGGAAATACTTCCGGAAATAATAAAGATGAAGGGTATTCTGAACCATCATATTGCTTCATTTAACCACTTGCTTGATGTGGAGTTGAAGAAAATTCTGCTGAATGAATCGAACGTTGAAATCAAGAGCACGGTAGATCCGGACTTCGCGATACGGTACACAAATATTCGCGTCTGTAGACCGCGGGAAATAGTTGGTAAAGGTCAGCTACCGAAACAAGTAACTCCCTACGAATGCCGTATTCGCGACCTCACCTACCGAGGTGACATGATTGTGGATGTGGAGTACACTTCGCGAGATAAGTCTCACAAAATGTATGTCGAGAAAGATATCAAAATTGGGTCCATCCCCATTATGCTGAAGTCGAAGTGTTGCAATTTGCATCAAAAAACGAGGGAAGAGCTAGTTAGCATGCGTGAGTGCCCACTCGATCCGGGTGGCTATTTTATCATCAAAGGCGTCGAGAAGGTTTGCCTGGTACAAGAGCAACAGAGCAAAAACCGTATCATTATTGAGGCAGATGATCATGGTAGCATACGCGCCCACGTCCAAAGCAAAACCCACTACTCCATCTCCATGTGTACCGTACTCATGAAAAAAAGCAAGATCTACATGAGTCATCGCTCTTTCACCGAGGATATCCCCATCGTGATTCTTTTAAAAGCCTTAGGCCTGGAGAGCGATCAGAGCATCGCGCAGAACATCGGAACCTCTCCAATGTTCCGCAAGGTGCTCTTTGCCTGCTTCCACGACGCCGCGCTGATGGGGGTGGTGACGCAGAACGACGCGCTGAATTTTGTTGGGGAGCGGAGAAAGGAGTCGGCGTGGGAGACGGAAGACGCCGCGGGGCGATCGATACAACGATCCAAAGCGGATAAGGCGGCCGATTTTCTCGCGAACGTGCTGCTCTGCCACATCCGCGAAGGGGAAACGCAACGGGATTGGAATTTCCACCACAAGGCGCTCTATGTGTGCTACATGGTGCGCCGCATGATCGAGGCGAGCGAGGACCCCACCTTACTGGATGAGAGGGATTTCTACGGCAATAAGCGCTTTGAAACGACCGGCACGCTTATGAGTTTGCTCTTTGAGGACCTCCTCAAGCAGTTTAACCGGGTCGTCAAAACCGCCATGGATCAACAGCTATCGAAGAAGGACTCCACAAAGCCGTTTAACGTTAAGCAGCTCATGGAAAGTAAGATGGAGGTGATCCAGAATGGGATGCGGATCGCCATCAGCAGTGGTCGTTGGGAGCTCAAGCGGTTTAACATGAGCCGGCAGGGCATCACGCAGGTGCTTTCGCGTCTTTCCTACATCGCCTGCCTTGGGATGATGACGCGTCTGGCCTCGTCCTTTGAGCGAACCCGCAAGATCAGCGGGCCGCGATCGCTGCAGCCCAGTCAATGGGGAATGGTCTGCCCCTGTGATACCCCCGAAGGGGAGAGCTGCGGGTTGGTGAAGAACTTCGCGATTCTGAGCCAGATTACGCTGGATTTGGATGACACGTACGTCCGCGCGGCGGCGCATAGCTTTGGGGTGGTGGAGATCGACATCGTCACGCCGGAGGAATTTCGCCGGTACTACAGCGTATTCCTAAACGGCACCCTCATCGGGGTGCATCGCTACCCCAATCGGCTCTGTCTTGGGATTCGTCAGCTCCGGCGCAGCGGGCGGCTTCACCCGCACGTCTCCATCTCCACCCAGGAGCGCCAACGGGCCGTCCAGATCAGCAGCGACGGCGGTCGAATCGTTCGCCTTCTCGCGCTCGTTCGCAACTGCAAGCCCGCGATCACGCTGCAGCACCTCGATCTTCTCCGGTGTGGGCTGCGCACCCTGAGCGACTTCCTCGCGGAAGGGCTGATCGAGTACGTGGATGTGAACGAGTCGAACGACTGCCTGATCGCCGTCTACCCGCGGGACATCACCCCGTACAC
>AIHY01000690.1:0-10371 GCA_000331125.1 Phytomonas serpens 9T
TTATGGCCGATAAAGTTATTCTAAGACATCGAGATGGCCCTATTATCAGGTTGTGTCAATCTAGTAGTGTTGTTATGAAGAAACGGGTGTGTATATAGAGTGATTTTGTTTTATAGTTGGAAGAACTGCGCACGAAAGATGGATATTTAGAAAAGGGGCTTATGTGAGAGGATATGAAGTCTGAAAAGTAGTGCGTGAAAATTAGAAGCCAAATGCGTCCTTTCCAACGGCAAAATACTTTTGAGAAGGGTTGATGCTGAGGAATTGGGTGAAGAGGATATCTTCCCAAACGTTTTTTTTCTATTACTTGCTTTCCCTTGTGTACGCCTTTCTGTTCGTTGTGGTCACAATTTTGTCGTCATGATTCTACTTTTCAGTTGTGCTTGATTCTTCCATGATATCATACTTACCCAACATTGTCATAGTTACGATGAACGACAAACGAGAAACCTGTTTTTAGACTTGAAAATCTTTAGTTGGTTGCTCTGTGTCTTGTATGTTTTCTTATTTCACCATTAATATTAGTTCCACGCGCGTGAGATTTAATTTTACAGGGTGATGCTTACCACGAGGGATGTCAAAAATTGATGCATCGCTTCGTAGAAAATAAGCCCAAGAAATTTCTAATGAATCTCTTTTATTTTTTTGTCTCATTTTAATGAATGGAAACAAAATTAACTAACAGATGTCTATAGGTCCTTTCCGTGCCTTTTCCATTATATTATGGCCGATAAAGTTATTCTAAGACATCGAGATGGCCCTATTATCAGGTTGTGTCAATCTAGTAGTGTTGTTATGAAGAAACCGGTGTGTATATAGAGTGATTTTGTTTTATAGTTGGAAGAACTGCGCACGAAAGATGGATATTTAGAAAAGGGGCTTATGTGAGAGGATATGAAGTCTGAAAAGTAGTGCGTAAAATTAGAAGCCAAATGCGTCCTTTCCAACGGCAAAATACTTTTGAGAAGGGTTGATGCTGAGGAATTGGGTGAAGAGGATATCTTCCCAAACGTTTTTTTTTAATGTAGAAACATTTATATAAATCATTTATCCATTCTTTATATTTTCTGTATACGCAAGTTGGGGTTTCCCTTCAGCACCCCATAGGGACCCTTTAAGGTTTTCTATTTCGATTTCTTATTTCTCCTGATTTCCTTTTTCTGTCCTTATGAAAGTAATCAATAGTTGAATATAAGGATCTCTTTTGTTTACCCCATTCCCATGTTTTCCTCAAACCAGGATGGGGATCTGACACAAGTTAATCCTGGTCTGCTGGAACTGTCTAAGGATCCCAAGGAATGGCGTGAACAACGTCGGCGGGCTATGAAGGAAAGAATTTTTGGCCACAAGGATAGTCATGAAGGTAATGTGGGTAACAGCGATGTACAGAATAACGAGCATGCGCCACTTTGTGGAATTAAATCGATCACTCCGCCACTCCCCACTTCTGAAGCTCTGCGTGCACCATGTAGTGATGGCGATCGTTCGCAGCAGGAGGCTTTTATTTTACAACAGATCTTATGCCGAAAAAGGCAACGCGAAGAGCGAGAGAGGGATGTACCTGCAGTGGAATCAACAAAGGATGCGTCCAGCAAGGTATCGAACGTACTATGTGAGCTCTCCATCAAGGATAAATTATTGCAAAAGTACAAGACAACATAGTCTTGGCATGATAGTTATAAACAAAAAGACATACGTAGATTTACAACAGAAGCGAAAAAAGCCGCATACTTTTTTCAAACGTTTTCATTTATACTTTATATGGTTGGGAAAAACTATTTCTGTGTCTTCTATCATAGCAAGATTTGTGCCTATGTCCGCAACTATTAATTTATATTTGCATTTAGTGGCTAACCAAGTAAAGTGAAGTAACACAATCATTTAGATCCAGGGACTGCTACTGCATGCTTACCTTTGGTCCGCGTAAAAGTACATAGTTAATTAGCTTTTAGGGGAAATTATAATGGGACAAAATGGCACTGCAACCAGTGGCCGTGGCCTAACTGGGATGCAAATCGTGTCCACCATTCGTATGGTGGCGATGATGCACGAGAAGTGCGACTGTGAATGTTCATTTGGAAATAATCCTATTGTGCTGAATGAAAATTGTCATGCCCACGCACAGTCTCCTCGAACTAGAGTAGAGACGCGATTTTCTCAGCTCCCCAAGGAAGCATATGCGGAGAGGTCTCTGTACCACTTTAAGATTGATGGTGAAGAGGTGGAGGCGTTTGAATATGCACCTCAAGTGTTTTGCCGAATTAGGAATTTGAATTGCATAAAAAGCACAAAATTTATCGATGAGTGGACCTTTTCCACTGGACACACTAAGATGAAGCTAAGCGCTGGCCGTTCGAAAGCTTTTTTCATCAGCTCGAAGAATATGCTTTTTTTATCAAAGACTATTGCAAAGGAGGAATCAGAGGTCCTGGCTGATATTCTCGAGTCCTACACCCAGTATCTTTTAACACATCCTAACTCCTTCCTTTCGCGCTTCTTTATGCTACTTAAAATGCGAGTGGGTAAGAAAGTGGGCTATATTCTCTGCACTTCTGACGTATTTTCGAATGCAACCACATTACATGAGAAGTGGGATATAAAGGGGCGCATGCCGAAGCTGGGAAAATTTTTCTACATACCCCATTTGGTGCCTCACACCTATGATCCAAATCAGACTGAGGTTGCTGACCATACTATCGAGGAAAGAATTAACAATACGCTTGACATCACACAAAGTGAGGCTATGCGCAAGCAGGAAGTGGTTACCAGACACGATAAGGATCTCACGCGGATGTTTTGGATTAAGAAGGAACATCGTGAACATTTCATTAGACAGCTCCTTTCAGATTATGCGTACTTGGCATCGGAAAGTCTTATGGACTATTCCTTGCTCATCGGTGTGTCCAGTAATAGTTGTAATTCTTCGAGCTCTACTCAGGAAGATGCTTCCTATGAAGATTCCTCACAGGCGCAAACGAGGCCTCGGAGTGCTCATCTCTCGCAGGTTATACCCCATACTCTTCGCAGACCCGATTCATTAAATGAACGTGGCAGGCAGGGCTTAACTTCTCTATACGATAAGGGTATCCCTAGCGTTCTGAATCAAGAGGTTTATTATATTGGTATTATAGATGTTCTTACGAGGTATACCATCAAAAAGAAACTTGCTAATTTTTGTAAATCCTTTATGTGGGCTCAAAAAACCCTATCGACTATTCCACCAAAGTTGTATCAACGTCGCATCAACAAATATACACAAATAATATTCCCCAAAGTTCGGTAATTTGAATTAGAATTATATAAATAAATATACGAGTAAATAAATTGATACAGGAATCGGTGCATTAGTGGTATTTTGTTTAAATGCATTCATCAAGTGTTAAATATTTACGAAGTTTGTGTTGATTTTTCTTTAGAATCGCTTAAGCAAATTTGAAATTCCAAATTAATTTTTCATTTTATTTTGTTGCTGTGCATCAATTCTAATTATCGTCCTTTTTTATTTTTATTTTAAATTTAATGTACATTACAAAGCCTTGTTTCTTGTTTGTGTGTGATTATCTTAACTCCACAAAGGTGTTTTAAAGAAGGAATTCATGTCGCAAAATATTTTGCTCGATCCCAGCATTCGCGACTGGGTACTTCTACCTCTTATCGCGATTGTCATCTTTATGGGAATTTTGAGGCACTATGCAAGTCTCCTCTTCGCGTCCAAGACTGATGTTAATATGACAGCACTGTGCAATGCGAATATAGCGAATTATGCGCGTTTGCTGGCTCAGTCTGGAAATAACCTTCCACCAGCGGCCTACAAGAAGCGAGTTGAAGAGCTGCTTAATCGTGATCTGAAAAAAAAGGTGCCCCCACCAAATCCTATGGAGATGATGAACGACCCCAACATGATGATGGGCCTCTTGAAAAACCAGTTTATGTCACTAGTACCCAACATTGGCATGATGATGCTTGTTTCGAACTTTTTCTCTGGGTTTGTCGTCGCAAAACTTCCCTTTCCGCTATACCAGCGTTTTCGCGGCATGATGCAGCGCGGGCTGGATATTGATGACTTGGACTGCACCTATGTTACGTCATTGAGTATGTATTTTCTCATTATGTTCGGAAGTCAAGGAATTTTGCAGCTCATGCTCGGCCAAGATGCCACGGCGAGCGATCAGGCTCTTATGATGCAGCAGATGCAGGGAGGTGGCGCACCAGGGCAGCCTGTTGATTATGGTAATATTTTTAAACAGATGTCAGGGGAGTTGGAATTTATGAAGGAACGGCATAAGTGGAGCTATGCTGATGCGCCTAAGACACTTCTAAAAGAATGGCGAACAGCCAAAAGGCAGGCAAATAGGAAGAATTGGGGCAAGTAGAGGAATGTGTAGAGTTTTTTTTCTCAGCGTTGTCTGAAAATACTAATTAAATTGCTGTTTTTTGTTGTGTCGAGGAGTCAGTAGTTTGGACCACTTTTTGTGTGAAATTTCACTTTCCACTTTGATTAAGCTATTATCTAACAATATCTTGTATGTTATCGAAGCAAGTGCACATTTGATGTGCAATAATAGCTCATCAGGGTCTGTATGCCTACGTGCATATATTTCTCTGTATGAGTTTTTTTTTCTCATTTTTGCTTTTATTATTTGATCACTATACCTTTTACTTCTCTCACAGGCGATTTTCCTTGCTTCACTTTTTTTCAGTAATAACAAGCAAGGTGTTATGGAGCAGCTTGAGAATACAGGCAATCGTGCTCTTCGGCAACAATACGATGATGATACAAATAACATCAGGCATATCCACGGCCTCCCAGATTCTATACCACCACCAATCACACGTCCTAACACTTTAAGCCGGGCTCGTTTAGAGAAGTTGAGTTACCCAAAGCGGGAGCTTTCTATGCCTGACTTCGTGCCTTCCCAGAATTTTTGGAAAAGTACCTTGCGAAAGCGTTTTTTTTTCTCAACAGGATCCTTGCCGCAGAACGCTCTTCGTTGTAAGTGCCCTGCTGTACTACCACAGTTAAAGGAGACTAATGCCACCTTAGATACAGATCTTGCTCTCACGAGGGGTGCACATTCTACCTCTGTGTCTAGGGGTGTGGGGCATCCCAATGTTTCCATGGGAAGTCCCACTTTGGAATATCTCTCCGAACAAGAGCCAAACTCGAAGAAGAAAGTGGAGCGCACTAAGGAGAGAAGTAGCCCCCGTATTCGAGACGCCAAGCGTAAAGCAGGG
Source organism: Phytomonas serpens 9T (assembly GCA_000331125.1). NCBI lineage: Eukaryota > Euglenozoa > Kinetoplastea > Trypanosomatida > Trypanosomatidae > Phytomonas > Phytomonas serpens. Next base: position 5,236 of record AIHY01000690.1, read on the forward strand.
GAACAAACAAAACAGGAATTCCCTTTGCCTTTCTGGAATTTTCATCGAAATAAGCACCCGAATCAAGAGAACATAAGATCTCGCAGAGGTTCCATTGTGCCCAAACGACATGCAAGCGGAACTAGGCTAGATGCGATTGACATGGTCCGTGTCTCTCTCCAAGTATGTATTGCAAATATATTCTCTAGAATTTATATGAATATTTGGAAAAGGGTTGCATTGATACAGCGTAATTTCCGTCGTCATCGCCAACGCCTTCTTGCTGGGATCGAGCTTAATTTTTTAAAATTGCGTCGAGATGAGGAACGGTTATACTGGGCTGAGGTTACTTCCAAGTGGGAGCAGGATATTCTATATGGTATTCAGTCCACCCCGCTTGCTACGGAGCGTAATCTTAAGCACCTTGGCTATCAGAAAACCTCAAGTCCAAAATACCAAAATAACACCATCAGCGAGCGCGATATGACATCAGATAATCTAGATGTGTACAGCTATTCGACGATCGGCCCGCTCCCGGAGTCGCTCCTCCGTAAGGAGTTGGAAAATGCCCTGCTTGCAAGCTTGAGGAGAATTGTTACCTCCACCCCGATATCCTGCCCGCAGGCCTTTGCACTTTCATCCTGCGAGGGACGTACCGGTAAGATAAGGCCAAATAAAATAACTTTCCTTTCCTCTAGATCCAAGACGTCGCCTCCACAGTTTCCTGTATTTCTTCCCCATAAGACGTTTGTAGCAATTATAGATAATGTATGCGTCATTATCGCTAAATTTCGTGATGATTCTGCCCTATTGGCCCATTTAAAAGGAAGAAATAGGTCCATTGTTAGTTATTAATTTTGCACCTTATTCTTCTTCTATCTGAATAAACTTTTTCTAATGTAGTTGATTTTATTATACTATTCAAAATGGGCGAATAAAATATTTGCTGTACTTTTTTTGTTTTTATGATTGTTGCTATTAAAAAAGAAATGTCTTTATTTAGTGCATATTTTACATTTACTCGTATCTACTCTTAGTACCATGGATATTATTGTCTTTATTCTGGGATTTATTTTGAAACAACTAATGGCTTGTACGAGGCCTTGCAAGTGTTTATGCTGAATTCCTTGATTTCTTGGCCCATTTTTTTCCCCCTAAGCTGAGAAAAGTTAACTAGCACTATTCAATAAATAGAAATTAGCATTGACTTTCTTTCTCTACAAATAGCTATGCATCTCCAGGTTTATATTGAAAATGGCAAGCGGGTTTATACTCTTAAGAAAATCGATCCATATGGAAAGCCCACACTTAGTGCTCACCCAGCTCGCTTCAGTCCTGACGATGCATACAGTCGGCATCGTATCATAATCAAGCGTAGGTTTAAGGCCCTCGCGTCCGAGAAAAAGCCAAAGCCCCTTTAATAATAAATCTTAATCTCAATTATATTCAGAAGAGGAGGTAGTAAAAGGAGAAGTATCATTTAAAAATTATAATAGCCGCCATGCAGCAAGAAATTAAAGATGTTTTTCATCGAACCCTTTTCTTTATATAAATTTGCACATATGTGCATCCCGTGACGATAAATGGCCTGTTCCATTTTACGATTAGTGGCTAGTCTTGGTCTAATTGCTTTTCACTCGTTTTCAATTTTGCATTAGCTTTATTTCAAGTCATTTTTTAGATATTTTTTTTTCTTTCTTTCTTTCCATGACATCAAACAAGTACTTACAAGTGACAAACTCTACCCCAAGGTATCATTCCTTCCGTAACGTAGGTACCCGTTGAGAAATCTACCGAAGCCATTTGTTTTCTGCGTTGTTGTGCTTTCTTTTATCCTCCCGCTACTCAGGATAAGGAATTTGATAAGCAAGATGTCGGTGCTGCCTGAAGATCCTCAAGGCTGATGACTGCTTTATTCGTGGTTCTTTGATCAACCTTACTTTCGCACGAAAAGGGATAAATATGCCCAATTAGTACTCGAGATCCAATCCTAGTTCTCCATGTTGTCAATTATGTGTTTTATATCGTCAAGGTTGGAAGGTTTATACCTTTATCTTTTCAACAGAAGAACCTTTAAGGTCTGTCTAATGCGCATTTAGTGTAGTTAAAGAATCGCTTGGGGCAACCAATTACAACCCTTCATCAACGATATATGCACGACCTGCTCTTAACTCAAATCTTACGGGTTTGGTGCATACACAGAACAGTAATTATCATTTGATTCGAAAAAAGGAAAACACATCCTGCACTCATAAAAATAGCACCATATGCCACACATGATTCCTGGAAAAATATCATGAAATCCGGCATATTTGTCTGTGTAGAGGGAAAACATCCCTATACAGTCTCTAAGGATGCAGAAATAGACGCATAACTTACCCTAATTCCAGTGAAGGAGGATATTTCATTGAATTACCTTGATAATTCAATCGTTGTACAACGCAGTAGTCCTCGGCGTGGTGTGAGGAGAATTTCAGACCTCTTTTTCACCCTTGCAGTATGATTGTGGACACGTATAAAACGAACTTTCACTTTACAAGAGAATTATTGTTTCCCTGTAACCATCGTAAGGTCTGTCGTTACAGGTTGGCTCTGCTTCTAATTAAATATACCCTTCGAAGCTCAGTACATAAATGGAGTCTGGTCCTTAAACTCTATATTAATTTAATCCTTAGCTGATGATACATAAGGAACTTACGGTACTGGCTCTCATGAATGTTTTTACTTTAATATAATCGCTATCATTATCGCGATACCGTATAACAGTTGGCATGTCCATAGAGCGTGACCATCTAGCAATACCATTAATTAAAATTAGATATATAAGGGTTCTTTCACTTTATTAAATGTAGAAATCTCCTTGACATGTGTTCCTACTCTAGAGCATTAAAGAACTTTTGCAATAAGTACACGAATGTAGACCTAAATTAAGTAATACTTGTGGGAAGCTTGTGAGTTTCGCCTTTAACTTAGAAACAATACCTTTTCCATAGCTTCGGGTTCAACTGGTGGTAATAAATATTCTCAATCCATATGCGGCGCGACAAGCCGTGTTTATCGGTGGACCCAATTTTCCGCCTAGGCTGTCGGTCTTGCTTCACATTCAGCATTTCCAGGGCTCTCACCTTGCACGTGGGAATGCAGGTGGGGCCTTCCCATGAAGCCCCCCACATGGCCCAGGGGGGCGGGAAACCACTTATCATTCCAGCACAAGTAGAGTGGAAATGGTACAGGGCCTCTCCCACCACTGCAGAATATCACCTCTACAGTGTCACCATGAATTAGGTAGCTTGGAACTTGTTTTCGACTACTCAACATGCATATATTTATTTTTAGATTTTCAAAGGCGTTAAGCGTAATTAATTGCTCAATTACGAGTAAAATATTTATATTCTTTTACTCTACAAACGTAAAATTTGTGATTATCTAACGTTTTATATTTTATTCTTTTCAATTATTCTGCGATTTTAATTTTTTTTACCATTTACATTATGTTTAAACTATTGGACAATACTCTTTCAATTGCGATGCTGCTGCTTTTCTTTAACCCTGCTTACATAATGAAAACAAGGTTTCTCTTCTAAAGCTTTTCTCTGTAAAGGTTCTTAGCATAGTGTCTTTGTAAACACGATATGTGTAGCTCTATCAGGCGCCTGTCTAAGCTACTGTACAACGTCGCCTTAGAGAGCAACCACCATAGGACATTCGTGGGTTTTCACAGAGCCTTTCAACAGCGTTTTTTTCATCGCCAGAATAGAATCACGTGTCCTCGATCCTCGCTCCCCCTGACATGGAACGCGTTGCAGGAAATCGAGGTACACTACAAAAGGACCGACAACGATGAGCCAACGCTTGACGCCACGCTGGATTTCGTTGGGTATCAGCTTTTTCGAGATGGTTTGCTCCCCCAAGCGTCCGTCGCCGGAGGCGACCCCTTAAGTGTTACTACGGAAGGTATTACCCACGCGGCTTTGCGCAAGCTGCAGAGGGAGCGCGATGCCGTCGTGGCGAATATGCGAAAGAATGGGGTGGTGCCGCGGCGGAGCATCAAGGAGACCGCCATCGTGATAGGCTGTGATGAGGCGGGCCGTGGGCCCCTTGCCGGCCCGGTGGTCGGCGCCGCTGTATGCCGGATCCCTATGTCTAGCTTTAACAACAACTACGCACAACTCTATGATGCTTTGGAGCAATTTCAAATATTCGATAGCAAGTCTGTATCGGAAAGCCAACGAAATTTAGTGTTCGCAATGATTACTGGTCATGCTGATTTTTTTGACATCACAGCGAACAAAAAGTTTATAGTTCACCATTGTGGGTCGGACCAAACCTCTAGTCGCGTGTTTGCATCGAAGTCGATTGAATCGCATGCAAGACTAGGAAAGCTCCCTTTCAAGAAAATTTTGTCCATGCAAACTCCCTTTTTAATCACTTTGCATGGCTACAATAGCGCAGGAAATTATTTATACCTGTGGTCCCTCGGTATTGCGAATCATACGTATATTGATATCTTTAATATCCATGCCGCTTCCATGAATTCCATGCATCGCTCTGCTTTTGCCATATGGCATATGCTAAATGACACTCGATTCTCCTACGAGGTTGCCCCACGGCCTAAGTTTTCGTCTATTGCACAGTACTTGTTCAGTCGTTTTTGTACAGTAGCGAGCCACGACCACGATAAGCGCTACATCGTTCCGCGCGATATCGACCTGATCGAAAGCGCGTCCGATGAGTTTGATTTGGAGCCAATACAACCGCCGTTGGTGCTTATTGACGGCCACACAGTGCCTAATCAAAGCCACGCTTACTTCACGGACATCTCCATCGGCGGCAAGGTGCATCCCATCATTGAGGGCGACAAGCGCAGCCTGTCCATCGCGGCTGCCTCCTGCCTTGCAAAGGTCACGCGTGACGAGCTCATGAATTATCTAGACGGACTTTATCCGGCTTTCTGCTTTGCCGACAACAAAGGCTACCCCGTCGAGCAACACATGAAATATGTGGCTAAACATGGGCTTTGTCCCGTCCATCGTAAGTCATTTCGCCCATGCAAAGAATTTATAGAAAAGCAAAAGAAGAAAGACCAAACATTATAAGTAGGAAAACGGAGTAGTCATTTTTCACGAACAAGTGTTTGACTGCGAAACGGTTTCTCTT
>AIHY01000691.1:0-26843 GCA_000331125.1 Phytomonas serpens 9T
CTATTTTGATATATATATATATATATATATATATATAATAATAATGATTCCATTTGAAATTTATGTTTTCAAAAAAAAAATATGTTAAGTTTCAGGAATTTTCTCCTTTTATCAGTATTTGAATTAGTTACTTAATATTGTATGCAGATATACATATCGATTTATTTCTACTTGAATAAGGTTTACCATTTTTGGATCATTTCAGAGGGCCCTGCAGCCCTTTTGTAGTGATGAAGCGTGCTAATAACATTGCTTCACATTTGTAATACCCTCAATAATGCTTATAGGAAAGTTATGGGCCACACAAACGCAACACCACCTTTCTTTAATCATCTTTTTCAATTTATCTATATCTATACAGATATATAGCTAAAGTTATATATGTGAATGAATATCTTAATTCCCCAAAAATTCGTTCTTGTAATCACCTCTTTGTAAAGGGCAAAGCCAACTTTTAACTTCATTCTTATGTTATTTGCATTTTACCATCAAATAAGCTTTTGTTTTATGATTGTTTTACAGAATTATCGAAATTTCTGGATATTCCCAAAACAACATTATTATTGTTATTCACATATAAGCACTTAAATTTCGTGTATTATATTCCATTTCGCAAGGGCGTAAAGGATACGTGACCTGCTGTGCTCACATTCGTCACAATATAGTTTAAATAATGTATAATGTATTTGTAACACATGGGCAAGCTTAACTCTGACATTGCTTTATTCGTTCATATCATTGCCCCATTTCCATTGATTGTTTCATTCTTAGAACTGATTTTTAAGGTTACGAATTGCTGAAGCTCCTAGAATATTAACAACTTGTACAACATTATTGGTATATTTCATTACTCTTGATTTGTTATTGTGTACTATAAAATTTAGGCGCGGAAACTAAATACTTGCATCTGTATTTACATATATAGATGTGTGTCTATGGTAATGGTTGCTGAGCTAGCAGTGACAGGATATATAACACTGCCCTTCCAAGGGCCATCCAAATGGGGATCATATTGCAACCGAATGGTTGTAGCACTTATAGAATTGCTCATTTGATTTTAGTATTCAATTCAGTAGAGCATATGCAATCTTTATACTACTATGATACCTGTAACGATACCTTCGATGCGCATCGAAAGCAGTAATAGTACTAGTACATATGTCACTCATTTTTTCATAGCGCATTGCATTTCGAAGCGCTTCCATAGTCCCAAACACATCTTTCTAGAAGCCGATGGTACTACTTAGCAAAGAACAGTCAACAGGTTAGCTTTTCTCATAAAACGTGCTGTACGTATAATGTCTTAAAAGATTTTGTTTCTGCACATCTCGAGGCTGTCTATGGGTTGCACTTTAGCACATCATTCCTTTGAGGAATGAAGTTGTTTAAGAGACCACATACTCTCGTAATGAGTACGCTGAAAAAATACTTCGTAAAGTTCCTTTCAATTTTCTTCACGTGTTATTTATTTACCCTAATGGACAATACTATTTTCCATGTATTTTTGTTACAGTTATTTACATAAAATTAAACTAGTCATTCGCCCTAGTACGATGCGCGGCTCATTTGTTTTCATATTTGGTGGTAAATACACCAAAAGTAGACTTATCACTTCTGAGATGATTACCCTTGCAGATACATTGGAAATGAATTTATGACAATAACGTATTAATTACAGATACACCTACTCGATCTTCTATTTGTTTTATCTTTACATTTGCTGCTTATAAATGCAGACATTTTTATGACAGTGCTGTTGTCTCTGCTGTCTGTGTATTCTTCGACTCTGCATTTGATTTAGTCAGTGCTGTTGCCAGAACCTGTCGCTTTAGTTTCACAGTCAGTGTATGGAATCCTATATTGGTTGAATTTTATGAGAAGAATGGTGCCCTCAGTTCCTCTAAGGGAGAATTTTGCCCGTAAGGATACAATTTTCACCCGGATAAACTCTCTTTTGTGTTTCAAATCAAACATGATGTGACTGAGCACTTGGAAGGTCCACTCATTCCTTGCCATGGGAACGAACTTTCTTATTTATGTATCACATATGTGGCTCTACTAGATAGAGTACAACAAGTCAAAAATAACTCTGTGGAAACAAGTATATTTTATTACACCCACTTTCATATTTTTTATGTTATTTTTTTTTTGCAGATATTTTATGATTAATAGTAACATTTTGTTCTCATATTTTTAAAATGTATTTCTAACATCAAGCAAATGAATTTTGATTATTTCATGTGCTCCTCATCTCTATTTACATTAGCATATTAGTTATGAGTATGCTCATTTTTATTTTTATACAGAAACCATGCATGTCTTTATTGTTCAACAAGCATTCAGATCCATTGATTATGAGTGCGACAAACAGACAGATGTGATCTTTTGTTGCTTTATTAACACTTAATTCCTTCTCCTTTTAACGATTGAATGATTTGTTCTAGAGGCTCGTAAAAAAACAGTTGCCATTTGACTTCTATGTTGATAGCGCCGATTATCTCTTGACTTTGATTTCTTTATTCTTTAGCCTTATTCCTCTTTAGATATGTCTGATACTCAATTTAACCTCGTCAAAAATCTTCAGATTCTTTTTCCACAGCTCTCTGCTGCACAAGCGCGTAACATCCTTGAGAAGCATAAATGGGATTTCGAGTCTGCGCTGGAGGATGCTAAGAATTTTGCCATCATCCCTTCTAATGAACGTCCTAATACTGAGAACTATGGCCTAGGGCATGATGATCATGTGTCAGCTCAACAAGATGGCGCATCTCATGCGAATACACCAGCCACTCGTAGTTGTGATGATATTGAGAAGGTGTTGGATAGCCTTTTCAGTCAAGCAAGTTGCAGAGACATCGATAAGGATACAGGGAGTGCCTCACAGAATGCTTTCTACGGTCGTGGAAGACGGCTTGGTCACACGGAACACCCTAGCCCCTACATTGCCTCAACGTTGAGGCAACGCCGTGACGTTTCCATTACCCTTTACCGAAACGGAATCTTTGTGGATAATGGGACGTTCATAGCTATGGACAGCCCTGAGGGGAGGGATTTCTTAGACTCGATGCGAAAAGGTTACATCCCGTCTTCGCTGGAGTCTCAGTATCCAGGTTGTGAGCTTAATGTAACTTTGCTAGACCATCTCGAATTGGATTACAAACCATCCTCGCATACGGCTTTCAAGGGTGAAGGCTACCGCCTTACAACTGAAAAAGGTAAGGTTTCTGCAGGCGAAGAGTGCCCCAGCTTTGATACTTCCAAAAATTTCCACTTCGAGCCAAGTGAGGGCTCTTCATTTATCTGTATACTCAATACACGGGGGGAGCGAAAAGAGTTTAAAGTTAACCCATCTCGGCACACAGTGGAGGATGTTTACTACTTGGCCCATAGTCTTCAGCCTGATTTGGAACGCTTTGTATTGGTTGTTCGTAGCATACCACCGTATAAGCTTGAAAACTCATCACGAAGTCAAACCATTGAAGAAGCTAAGCTGTGCCGGGCGGTAGTCACAATACGGCCTTTGTAAACGGTGAGTTATAGTTTTGAGCATTACAGCGGTATGATTATATTTTTCCCCTGGAAAGATGATCTGATTGTAAATATATTCCAAACAAGACAAGTTGTATGAAAAATATTCCAATGATTTTGCACTTTTAAGTTTGTTGCTTTTTCTTTGGGGTAAATTGTTTTCAGTGAGATAAAAGGGCATAGTATTGATGGTGAGTTTTCTCACAATCGTACTGTTTTTATCCTGTAATTTTTCGATAAAAATAGAAGGTGTTGGCTGTTTGGCCCCAAGACATCCGTAATTTAAGGACAGTGGTGTGCCTGTGTCAATGCGCCACACATGCAGGGTACATTCCTTGAGCTCGACTAACAATCCTTTTAACGCAGCCTTATGCAAAGGTAATTGGGATCTCTTAAGAAGTATGGCCGCTGTTGCGAGTTCGGGGGCAACTGGATTATCACGTTCGATAATTCCCACAAGGCACTTCCAAGGCAGTCTTCCACGGCTCCCCATTCCCCCCCTCAGCAGAACACTTCACAAATATGCAGAAGCGGTGAAGGTCTTAGTATCGCCTGGACTGCACGATAAGACGGTAAAACTGATCAAGAGTTTTGAAGCAAAAGAGGGACGTAGGCTACAAGAAGAGCTGGTGCGCACAGATCGAGTCAATAAACATACGTCATATATTTCTTCAGATCTATTTGAGTATAGACTCAAGAAACGCGATCCCCTCCCGATTCATCATCATATGTGCATCTTTGTTCGACCGCAGGAAAAGGTGAATGATATGCTGATACGTGCAACACATTGGATTACGCAGAGTGTGGTCTTTTACAAACTCTATCTCAACAACACTCTTCGACCGGATATTTTCTATCTAGATGATACCGAGGATGCCTATTATCATCAGGATTGGTTTGATCGGACGGTTGCACTGTGTCCTGAGTACTTCAGCGCTCCTTTCATGACAGCCACTTCGAATCATCATGCTTTTCCCTTGGATCTGTCGCAAAATGACAACCTCTTCAATAGCACTCGTATCCCTGGTGTATTACAAGATGAAATTCGTGCTGTTGGTTTTATGCCACACATCATCGTGCAACATCGAGGCCATCAATTCAGCGTCACGGTTGCGACTGAGGAATGCGATCCACTCCCGGAGGAGGAGATTTATGCACGACTGAAAGCGATTGTGGCCTTGAACGTGTGCCCACCACGGGTAGATGTAGGTGTTTTTACATCATTACCACGGACTGAATGGAGTGTCGCGCGGACTGTATTGCTTCGTGACGTGGTTAACACAAAAAGTCTAGAACAAGTAGACAGCAGCATGTTTGTCCTAAATTTAGATGATGATCTTGAGGACGGAAATGGTGACTTCACACTGGCCCCACAGAAGGCCGCAAAGCTGCAGATGTCGAAGAGCATGAACCGTTGGTGGGATAAAAGTTTTTCTGTAAACGTAGCACACGACGGATCTCTAAGCGTGAGTTATGAGGAAAGCTGGGGTGATGGCGCGGCTGTCCGGCGATATATTACCGATGTCTACAAGCAATGCGCGCTCAATAGTGGCAGCACATCAACAATCAATACAAATGTAGCACCCAGTGAGCCAATCCAGCAGCTGACCTGGCGTATTCCCGTGGACCTTGAGCAAGTTGCCTTAAAGGCACGCAGCCGGTTTGAGAGGGAGGCTAATCATTTAGATCTTTGTGCTGATGCTATAAGCAACATACCTACACAATTATCGTTTATTCCATCTCATAGAGGTCTTACTATGGATGCGTTTCTTCATCTTTCCCTTCAATTGGCCTGGTGGCGGTTGAACCAGAGCACGGTTTGCTCCGTGCAGCCACTGCATTTGGGCATGTTCCGTCGAGGACGAACAGACTACGTTTATACTGCTACGCAGTCTAGTCAAGATTTCACTGTTGCTTCCATGACTAATACGAAAAATGACACTACAGTCCTCCCAACTTCGACGGCAAAACTTTGCCTAAAGGCTGCAGAGGAGTATCAGGAGGCCGTCAAGCATGTTATGCTTGGCAGCGGTATCCATAATCATCTGTTTTCCTTGAATACCATATCACATCGCCTGTATGGCCGTACACCGCAGTTGTTTATGGGTGACGCCTACGCGACTTTGTGCCAACCAAAGCTTGCCATGTCTGAGTGTACGTCCCCCGCAGCAACTGCCGTCCTACTACCACCACGCAATGAAGGCTATGGAATATCGTACACACGTGTTGGTAATACTTTAGTCTTAATGATATCGACCTGGAAGAACATTTATAGTCCTCAAAGCTCTGCCGCCGACTTTACAGAAACGTTAATTCGCTCTATCAATGATGTCTACAACTTACTTTGGAACTCCACAAAATGAAGTGATCAGCTATTGCTAAGATCCTAGACACTGATATTTTAAACTGATTTCAATTAATGATTATTGTCAACATCATCAAAGGAAAACTTCATGCTTGCAAACAGATATACCCGTTCAATGGGATAAATTCTGTTACTGAGATTTGAACGGTAGAGTGATAATTCTATTGACTGTATCTATCTGCTCACACCAGTAGTACCGAAGGGGGAGGGTCAAGAGGATAAGCTCCAAAAAATGAACTTTTAAATCCTTTTTCTTGCACATGACTTTTTTTTCATGCTTATGTATAAGACGAAAATTGTCTTTATCTAAACTTAAAGTAATTATCGCGGACGAAGGATCATACCTTCTTTATATATATCAAATATTTAGCAAACAAAGGTATTTCTGAGGAGGTATATAGATATCTTATACTCCTGATATTATAGATTTTAACTTTGAAGCGTGTGCGCATAAAAAGAAATTGTTTTTTGTCCCTATGCCACCCAAAAAGAGGACACTATCGAAATCTGATGCAGCAGCAGATGTTCCTCTTCCTGAGCACATGGAGGCTTCTGAAATCGCAACAGATGCTCCAGCGACGGTCGAGACCGCACTGGCTAATGATGATAACCCCGCAGCAGTTTTTGCGCAACTGAAGGAGGCAGTGGAGGGAGATGCAACGAAAATTAACAATCACTTGGGCGCTCTGCTGAGCCTTGTGCAGGCTGCTGAAAATCCACAAACCCCCATTTTTCTACGAGTGCGTTTCCTAGAGTTGATCGCCAAGCATGTGGTGCATATTCGGGATAACAACGCACTCAAGAAGATTGTGACGTCGCTCGTCAAAATTATCGGGGGTGATGACAACACACCGCAGCTACTGGTGGCCGCGTTGCAGTGCTTCAGCGGACTCGGCCCAGTTTCAATGCTTGAAAAACAATGGGAATACCTCTCTCGGGAAGGCGCGGATATTCTCATGCAGGTTATAATCGACAAGGAGGCTTTTCCGGAGTCAGTGCGACAGGCCGCGCGCAAGTCCCTGGATGATCTTACAGAAAGTGCGTTCTGCCCAGTGGTGACTAAGCTCATGCATTGGCTCAGTGATGATCGGGAGGATGACGAGGAAGAGCAGCTTTTTAAGGAGCGTCACATGGCGCTTACCGTTCTGAACCGTCTTTCACGTATGCAGTCACTGAAGTCTCACTGGACGGAGGAAGTTCAAGAGCTTGTATATCATCTAATTCTACGCATCTTCGACGTTGTGAACGTGCGTGAGTTCACGCAGCTGGCTCGCATAGCTGCGCACCTGCCCATCATTGTCGGGAGGGGCGGGGGCAATTTTGTATTGAACTCGTACCTATCTAACCATAAACTTGACAGCGATCGTCAGCTTGAGGCAGTCGTTATTCTTGGTCGTTTTGTGCACTTAAAGGATCAGAATGATGAGCTTGATTTGACCCCTGCGTTGGAGGCTGTCGGCCTTCTTGCCCATGAAATTGACAGCGCGAGCGAGCGCGGATATTTAATTGCACGTATAGTGCTTTTGAGTGCACGTCTGGCTGGCTCTGAGGCCTCCGAAAAGCTCCTTCCATATATCTTTCATAATATAATGCACTTGCTGGGCGGGGACGGTACGTCGATGCCTGAAAACATTTCCACACTAGAAGCTATGTTATTTGCCATGGTCGCAGTTGCACGTAAAAAGCCCATGGAAGTCCTTCAGAAAATAAACGATGAAAATTTCAATGGAGCTATGACCAACCTTATGAAAGCAGTGACATCATTAGAAAATCAGGCACTTTTTTCTGTGAAGAAGTTGATGATGAAGAGGGAAGCTAAAGATACGGATGCGGAGACTTTGGCATGTTTGCACAATATCTGTGTCATCGCAGGTAGCGTTGCCTCTAAGCATTTGCCTTTAAGCGAACTCAAAGAAAGTTGGGCTGAAAAGCAAAGCTTACCAATTCTGAAGAACACAAGATCGACTGGAGGTAGCACTACGGTGCTTCCACCACCTCCCGGAACCGCTGCGTCAGCAACTGCCTCTCGAAAACCGTTCAATGGCCTCAAAAAGCGTCAGCGTGTTGAATCGGGTCGCAGCACATCAAGTGGGGGAAGGATACACTCACGTCGATAGTGTAGAGGCGGACTTCAGTGATGACTAATTCTCTCTTAAAAGCTGAAATTAGAAAATCAATAAGCACATATGAAACTGAAGGATTGCAGTAAATATTGTATTCGGAAGACGATCCAAGGAAAACACCCAAACACCGAGCCTCTTTTCATTTAATTCCAGTTGAATATAAACTGTGTTTCATTGATAGACAGGATGAGGCTGAATCATATATCCATACCACTTCCTCCGTGACTCCTGTTTTTGTATGCTTTTATATCAAATCCTTCCCTATACATGTGGACCTGTGGTTAAGCAAATAAGTGAAATAATAGTAAGGTACAGGTCTTCTCTCTAAAGAAGGTGTCGGGAGAGAAGCAGCGGACTGCAGCGTATAGAAAATCCGATAGTGATGTCACTAATGCAAAATAGTTACATAAAGCACTTTTGTTTTGCAAACAAAAAGTTCAAATAATTGTCTTGATTTCCATATTTTCGTTTAGTTTGAACTCATGTAGGAAGCGTTTTAGTTAATCTCTTAGCTTGTAACATCCCCTTTATTATATGTGTGGAAAAACTGTAGAAAAAGAAACTTCGTCTAGCATAAATCTAGGAAGTTTTTTTGATTTCCTAAAGCAAGGCTTAAGTAATGATGTTTTTCTTTCTGCCTTTCCGGCGATCGCTAGTGGTGCAACCCAGGCTATCTTATTCAATCCAATAGACCGCGCCCTGTACATACGAGTACAACATAGACGTAAGAGATTTCTAGACAAGCGGAACTTTCAACGTCCTTTTCAAAGTTTTCTTAATGCTGCGGTGTATCGAACTCTTGTAAGCGCTTCTTATATGTTTTGGCAGGATACTTTTGATCTATACATCAGGCGTTACCTACCAAGCTTTTTCCATGCTAGCGAATCACCCCGGCTTAACTCGTTCATGCTTGGACTAGCGGCAGGTTCCATAAGTGGTTTTTCGCTGAACGTGATGCAGGCGATAAAATTTCGTATGTGGAGTTTAGACTCGAAGCGCTCCTCCTTTTTAAGAACTGCTTGGCACATGTACAGAGAGGGTGGCATGTTGATTTTTTTCCGTGGTTGTGTTCCGACTGTTGCACGCGATAGCGTATTCGGAGTAGTTTATGAGACGACGCGGAGTATCAATATTTGGCAGAAACTTCACGACCGATGGCTTAATGGTCTATTGAGCTTCGACGTGTCGCCTCATAAAGGCATGGGGACGGAGGCTTTAATGAGGAAAGAGAAGGCCTCGGAGGCTGTGGTCGCCGCCACTCCTGTAATACAGGCAGACACTGCAGATAATAAACGATTGACTGCGCCAAACGGGGAGGAGCATGCAAAGCGTAAACCAATTCCTTTTATATCAAATATGATAGCAGCTACTCTGGCCTCAATCATTTCATCACCGTTTAATTATGTGCGTTCTGTTGTCTATGGGACCCCACCGAAAGCATTTCCACTTAGCTATGCGACCCTTCATCGTTCCTTTTTAATGCAATTTTTGTATGTCTATCGCCATGGGGAGAGCTACGTCGAAAAGTATACTTCTCCTAAATGCAGGAAGGTAGGACCAGATGGTAGTGAAGTATTATCAACGCATTCTTCCTCCATGGAGTCTTCATCGACACGGACACGTTCTGTTAACAATCGATTCAATACTTTGAGGGGGTGGATGCTACAATGGTCGAACGGTTGTCATCCCGTAGCCGCGTGCCAATGGGCGGGTAGCCGCTTAAATGTCGGTTGGGGTTCCATACGTGTGGGTTTAGGTATGGCCATTAGTCAAGGCACTTTCCACTTGATACAGGAAAGCATTATCAAATTCAATCGTGCCATACACTAAGAGTGGATTATAAGCGCTCAATTACACACACAACTTTCCTTAAGGAGTCTTACTACAGGGGGTGGTATGCGGAAATTTAATACTACAATTCATACGTTATTAAACTCCAGAATATATGAAACTGTCAAAATGTTTCTGTCTGGTTATTTCCTATTCCTTAAAATGGGAGTATAAATGCTATATATATATATATATTGCGAAACCTGTCTTTGAGGTCGGCTTTATTAGCATGTGCCATTACCCTTCTTATACTTTGAAGTTCGACAGAAAAGACTTCTCGGTAATGTCGCTTTAGCTATCTTGTCTTCCTTTCTCCCTTTTCAAAAAAAAAACACTTTTGCATATGTGAAACAACAACGTGGGCTGGTCACCCTTCACGGCATTTTTCTTTAAAGCGTTTGATTATTATTTCCGTGATTCTTCGGTCTGCAACATGACGGAAGGAATCTTTGTAAAGTCTTCATTAATGCATCTTAAATATAGGACAACGTGTCTTGTACACATTAGTACTAAATATACCCCGTGGCGTCATTTCCGCCCACATATCAAGATATGTAATGGCCCCCACAGGCTATTTTGCGGAGTGTTAGCTGAGACGTTCAGAGGGATCGCTCTTTCTCAGACTTCTTTTCAGCTGAATTCTTACGAGAGAAAACCACTGGCTTCCAGTGAGCAGGAGCTAGTGGTGAGGGATAAGGATGTTGCAGCCACCCTTCAGGGAATGCTAAAGCGTGCGGGCCCCCTTCCATTATCTAGAATCAGTTTGTACCTCGATGATGATTTCATGGAGTTTATTTCCGGATATAAAGGTGGCTTGCTGGGGTTTTGCAGCCAACATCCAAACCTTTTTGATGTTGTAGTGCTCCCTAAACGCATCCATGTTATGCTGAACCACGAGGATTATATTTCTATACCTCTAAGAGAGCGGAAGATGTGTATGTGGATCGCGGCGGCTCTTGTAGCGTCCCTCTATATGCCGAAAGCCATTGACTTACCCGTCACTCCAAGTACCGGCCAACTGCTTCAGTATATGAAAGCCAACAGGAGGGAATTATTTTTATATGACATGACTCAAATTTCTCAAGTGATGCTGAAAGATAAACTACGACAATATTCACATCTTTTTGCCTACCGCGGGGACCGTCTCTGCCTGGCTCAACATCATTTCATTCTTTTGGGAAATACAGCTGACGCTGTTGCACAAGTAATGGGGCTCGCTAAGAAGTGTTCCCAGTTGACCGTTCCTTCCTCCCCTATTGCGTCTACCCCTGTCTTGACTTCAACCTCTCGCTGCGCGCAAGTGGACGCGGGAAAAGCAGGTCTTCTCGCTTTCCTCAAAACATATGTTCCTTCGACTTTCTTTGTGCCCTTGACTTATCTTTTGCAATGCCCGGGCACTGAGGAGGTTTTTGGTATGAACCGTACTTTTGAAACGGTGCGGACATCTATCGCAGATGCTGTGCCAAACGAGTTTTTGTGGATTCAGATGATTTCCCCGACATTGGAGGGTACTTATGTGCGCCGGTTGAAGCCTGAGGACACTGACTGCCTCCATAGTGAAGCTAAACCCCCTAATGTTGGGGGGGCGGTCCAGGGAAGCATAACAACAGGAGAGGGGAAGCTGCAACAACACCAACCACCCGAGATGGTTGCTCAAGTGTACAATATTTTTTCATTAGGAGGAAAGATAACCCAAGAACTTATTCACTTTCGAGCGCAAAGTGAACTCAATCATAGACGTTTGGTAAAGGGTGTAAGGATGATGGAATTACAGTCTGAGATACTCTCGAAGGACCTCGTCAACGAGATAGAATGCTTCTTTGGAATCAACAATCTACCAAACTTAGGCTGTAATTGCTATCTTTTGATATTTGATAGGCTGCGTCATCTTTACGACGTTGATATGCAACAGGGCAGTGTTCGCCCATGGGCGCTCCTACAGCCTGAGGAGCAACCTAGCAGTCTCACGACCACTACTACACCTTTACCCTTGGTCCTGCACAGTATGCAGTCGATGCTGTCACGCGGACCAATGACCACAAGTGTCTTATACGAGCGCCTCTCAAAACTCTGCCAACGGCAGCTCCTATCCTTATATCACCAAGATTCTTGGATGCAGTCTCCAAAGACAGCGCTAGATACCACCGATGCGATTGCTCGTGGATGCGAATCGCTTCGAGATTTTGTGGGAAAGCACTCGTTGTATTTTGTCGAGCGCGAGAACGGCTTACTATGTACTCCAACGTACTTGGCTTCTCAAGTGGCAAAGCCCGTATCATCATTAAGAAAGCCAAATGATTTTGATCACCCTGTGCAGCGAGGGACGAGAAGATTTTCGGATTTCGAGATGGCAGAAATGATCTACAACATCCTTCCCGACCGTGAACCAGTGTTGTGGGCAAGCTTCTGCAGAGTTCCAGAGATAAGGAGGAGTCTACCGTTTGAAGCGCTAAACCTGCGCCAGGAATTCTTTAAGCGTTTCATCTCTTACTTTGTGACTTACGAAGCTTTTTTCACGAATCGGCTGATCGTGGGGCGTGCAGGTGGTGATGCTCCTCCGCTGGACACCGCACAGCCACCACTAAACAATATAAAAGCGATGATCAAATTCATCGCACTCCACGCCATCGGTGGTACCCCGGAATCTGACATTATGACTTCAATGTCTAAGGAAGGTCGCGCTTTCTTAAAGACGGTTGGGACCTGTGTAGACTTGGTGGAGCAGTTGCCAGAATGGTTTGAGGTTCGCCGAGATATTTCTCATCCAGCCAGCTCCATTATTACTTATGTTGGCTCAAAAAGCTCATCGATTGAGGAAGAAGACAGCTATTTCTCGGAATTCTTACCGCTACCGAAAAAGTTGAATGGTGCTTCGCTACCTGCAATGACGTCTGGAACTGCCAAACTCACATACACAGGGAATAGCGAATCGTAATTGTATGGTTGGAAAAGGGGGTATATATATATACTCTACATTGAGGTAGGAAACCTATAATTATCTCGAATTGTATTGCATTTGACCACCACTGTTGCTTTCAATTCTGCTTACTTTTATCTATGTGACATACTCTCGATATCTTCTTTTCTTATGGTTCTACTTCTATACTATCGCTTTGATGTCTTAGAGCCACCTAACACTGGAAGCGAGAAAAAAGGAAAATATGCGCCGCTCAGTATTTTATATGGGCCGTAACTTCACCCGACGGCATCTCAATGCATGTCGAAGCCCTTTAGCAACTGGATATATACGACCAAACTGCTTTTCGTTCACCGCCAAAGGGTTGGCATCTTCTCCGTTGTTAACAAGTGCGCTGTTCAGTGCATGCAATTCCTCGAGTTCTTTACTGCCGTCATCTGGTAGCATGGATGGGAACCTCAGCCAAATTTTAGCTACTGCCATGACACAGGGTTCGTTAGGATCGCTCTGGTTGAGCACAAGTTGCATCCGAAATATAGCAATGTGTATAGCATGCGAAAGGGTATTATGTGGAGTTGTGAGCTTATCTCTGGTGGTTGGCAACAGCAAATGTTAATGAACTTTCACTCTAAACCAGCAACCAATCAAACTGGATAAAGCGCATTGTCATTGCTATGGATATCTCTTTTCTCACTCTAGTAGCCTTATGATTTGATTTTTTTCTATCGGAAAAGGTATTTCTCTTAATTTATTCTCTTAAATCACTTTTCCGTTTATCATTTTGCGTTATGGATCGTTTAAAGTGAGTACGCAAAAAGGGGAAGATGGTTTCGTGAATATGAAGCATGCATATGACGCAATATTCCTTTATTTTCTCGCCCCAAATCAAAGCTACTGTAATCAATTTCTAATGCATACGCACACAAACATATATATATATATATATATATATATATATATATTTAATATTTATATGTATGTATATATGTTCTACATGATTCTTCACATGGAACTTGTATTCACAAGCATCAATTGTACCCATTTTGTTAAATGGAACAAATTTATTTAGAGCTGCGTTACCTTTAGTTCTTACTGTTGCGGAAATTCATTTTTACATATTACCTTTTGAATGAATACTGTTAATTTATCGCAGGAATCGTTAGTTAAAGATGGACCTTCATGCATTATTATTCACAATTATGATCTTTGGGTGTATTCAACAAATGCGAACATTAAGATGAGTCATTTCATTCTTTGATTACTCTTTCCTTTTTCTTTTTTGCTTGGTCGTATATGGTAAGGGTGGGGGAAGGTGATTTACATTGCATTGTGGATACGTTTTCAAATTCGTCATCAGTTTATTACTCAAGTTCTGTGATAAAAGTGTACCCAATGAATTTCCAGGTAAAGCTAGAGTCACTCCGCATCGAAGCAATGATGAGTGGACTGAGAGAGGAGTGCTTCAATTTGTGTTGCAAGAGTCTCTACAATAATGAATTAGCCATCGATGAGGTTAATTGCATTGACCGATGCTCCTGGCGTTACTTGCATACACACAAGATTGTTAACGATGCTATGAATCGAGGCATGCTCAACGAAAAAAACAAGACATTCTAATGATTTAGGTATCCACGGTTTCAGTGCATCCTTTATCATTTTCCTGCATTTTCAGATCCTTGTTTTGGCGATCTTTTGAGTATTCATATCACAAGTCCTTTGTTTGTAAAGGCTTTGCTAACTAGTAGACGACTAATGGACAACTTGAAACGCATTTGGGCAAGTTGCTTGCATTTGTGAGTTTTCTTTACGCTTCTTATGCGCGGAAGCCTTATGTCTAAGCCTGAATAACAAGAAATAATGAATTCTTGTTTCATATTTATTTAAAAATTTTCTATTAAAAAAGAGTGCACATTCCATATGTTGAGCCTTTAAGGACTACTACGCTACGGCTCACTTTCTATTTTTTCAAGGGTCATCTCTTTCATCTCTTTGTAAATATTCCTGCTCTATCTCTGATTTAAACTGATATGATTAAAAATTTTCTTTATAGTGATCACAGCTAATAGCTTTTTTCTAACGCGATTTAAGTTGACAAGAAAGCAATGTCTCTCCCTAGACGATATTTGGCTCTGTTAGCTCTTCTTTTGCTACTTTCATTCTTCAACATAGGGGTACGTGCCGGAGATGTTGCGTCACCTAAAAACAATGGGGTTGAAAATGGCACAAAGGGTAGTAACTTTGAGCACGCGGACATGGAAAACGATTCCCATGATGACAATAGAAACCAGAACATGGATACAGAGGAAGATCATCCATATACTTGCCAGGCCATTTTTCCCCACGGCAGTTCACCGACAGTTCCTACCCTTCACTCTGGCACCAAATCTCAAGCCCTAATTGCCTACCACAATCATGACCCCTCTACCACGTTCCACATTTTTCTTGCCTCTGGGAGCATATCGCTATACAATATGGAAACGGTGCTTCAGAACTTTTCGGTGGTGCGCAACGCTCGTGCTGTCAAGCCTGGTGAAACAGTTACACTGGACTATTACTTCACGCCCTCGCCTGGGCTAGATCCGGGCATGTACACCGTCTTCCTCGGCCTCCATTGCATAGACACCACTACTAACCGCACCTTCCTTGTCACTGCCTTCAAAGGTGACGTCTTAATCAGCGTTCCCCTCGACTCAGACGCCCGCACCATCCTCACCTATTTCACGCTTATCGCGATCATATTAGTTATGGTGTATGGTATCTGTGCGCGCCTTGGCCTCACCAAAAAAATTGTAGCTGCATGGCGAAGTCGGAATCAGCATGTACAACAGCGCGCGCATACGGAGACCGGAACTGTAGATAAGAACTATGACCCGGAATACATCTCAGCAGAGCATCTTCGTTATCGTGACGCGTTGCTGAAGCGTCACAACTCTCCTGCAAGTGCACGCAAGAAGAATTAGAGGATGAAAGAGGCTAAAGGTTGCGGTAATGTTTGGAAGGGGAGTATATTTTTGTGCAAGATAAATGTGTGTATTAATATCTAAGATCCTTTCGAGTTAGGTGGAGCAGTGTTTCCTTAATGTGGATGCGTGGTGAGTGCCCCTGCTTATATCTGTGGTTTGTACTGAGGTGGGATTAATAATAGTAAAATGCTTATGTATATGGGAGAGAAGTTTGTTTGTACTATGGGCTTTTATTTTCAAGGTTAATATTGATAATTGTTTTTATAATTCTTTCGCGTCACTGGAAAGCTATGATGTCTCGTTTCAGCGTATAATTTGTTTGAGGGAAATGTATGATAGTGGGAAAGAAATGTCTTAACGAAAATTCAAAAGATCTTTTATTCTGAATTTATCTAGAAAGACATTAGCATCAACAGAGAGAAAAACGTTTTCCATTTTTTCATTTTTCCCTAAAGTAAGTTATTAAATGAGAGCGGGTTGGGATTTTGAATAACACAAAAAGTAATATAATTCAACGCACATGCATGCCCACTGTTTATGTGACATGCGCTAGAAGGATGCTTTCCCTCTGGCTATTTTTCTCTACTTTGCATGGAAGTCAGAAATTAGGATTAAATATGTATACCTCTACTATTTATTTTTTTTATCTTCAAAGGGGAAGGACAGAATTCCTACAGCAAGGAAGACTATTATGCTTAAATCATAAACGCATATATTAATATTTCACATCTATGTTGAGTCAAACGGTACATTCATACAAAGCCCAATACGTGTCACGTCAACCATGTCGTGTCACAAGAAAGTGACAATTATTTTATGCTGTCTTGACCTTGAGGGAATGGATGCGTTTTATGTAATGGAAAAGGGCGTTTGAGTTTTGTCTTGAATATATGGTCACGCGTGAATCGCAATCCAACGATTAACTAACGGAGGCTGAACTACACAGATGTAAATGGTATAAATAGGAGACCCGTAAATTAATAGGGTTCTTTACCTCGTTTCCCTGCATACGGTTTGTGTGAACAAGTTATTTAAGCCTAAAAGGTGTTATTCTTAAACTGCTACAAGAGTGACAAGAACATCAAACGAGAAGGGACACACTGAGGTATAGAGAAAAAACGCCTGAGCTTATTTTCTTTGTTTTTTTAAAATATATAGCACATGAAAAGTAACCATTTGTTTTTATTCTCTACTCAAAATGTAACAAAGTGTATGGTACATTTTATTATTGAAAGCTAAAAAAATCAAAAGGATATTTATTTATTAATGTGCAGCGAACGGCGGATCTGTATTGAAGGGGTGAAGAATTTTCGAGATTTAGGTGGGTACTTAACAAGTGATGGGCGGCATCGTATGAAATGGCGGCGCTGCTTCCGCAGTGACCATCTTGGGAATATCCCTTCCACCGACAGTAACTTCCGTCTCTTGCGTGACACGCTGAATATTGGATGTATCATAGACCTCCGAAGCCCGGAGGAGCGCAAGGAACATCCTTACATGATCCCAGGTATCCTGATGTACAAGATACCCATCACAACATCTGTGCCTACGCTTAGTAAGTCCGAGCGCTTAGCGTTTTCGACTGGAGAACATGCGGAACGTTGCATGTATTTTCTGTATGAATTCTTTGTAGATCTCAAATCCGTCTGGAAGGCATTTTTCAGAATTTTAGTAGTTCAAGCACAAAAGGATTACGCTGTGTTGTTTCACTGTAAGACTGGTAAAGACCGGACAGGCTTTTGTGCAGCACTCATACTGCTTCTATTGGATATTCCCTTGGAGGTAGTATATGAGGATTACTTGTTGAGTAATAAATATTGTGACCTTCCACCTATTGACACGCTGAAGAATATGGATGCGCAACATTTTGTTGCTGCTGTTATCTGTACAGCTCGACGTGAGTATCTTGAGAGAGCGATTGAATTGCTGTGTAAACGGTATGGTAGCGTTAGGAATTATGTAGAAGCTGAACTTGGTGTGACAGCCGAAGATATAGAGGTGCTGAAACAGATTTTTTTAGAGGATGTTTAAATGCAAAGGAATTTATCACTAAGGTGTTTATAAAGGTGCCTTAAAAGCAAATATGTGAGACATTTATATCATTTCTGTGTGACAAGAAACAGAGGTCCTCAAAGGTGGTTGAACTGCATACATGTCAATGTCCTCGCAACACTTTTCATGCCTGATACTTTAATTTCCTATGACATGAGCTTCCCCTTCGTCACATGTGAACTGAGTATTTTATTTTTGCAGTTATGATCGCTATACGTGAATTGTTTGAAAATTCTGATCTATTTTGAAAACCTGTCTCTTCTCAACAGAACTAAATGCTTCGATACTTCCATGATATCTTGAGGTGAAGTCTTCCTATGTAACTATGAAGAGAGGAATGCGATTAGAAATAGCGCTTAAGGCAGGTAAGCAATACCCAGCTTTCTCTTACTGTTTTATTTAGGGTATTAAACATCCCCTTTTCTCTTACCTTTTGAGTTAGGAATATTTATGTTTTTGCCTATATATTGGTTATTTATTTTTTATTATGTTGTTTAATATACTGTTCACGAAGGTACGACGGAACAATGTAATGTGGTACAAAAGTTCGATGGGTATTGTTTATTATTTATGATAATTGCGCATTTTTTCAAGCACATTCTTATCGCATATCCTTTTCTTACTCATTAACCTAAGCGGACACTCCACAACACTTTCTTTTCTTCTATTTCTAACTGTGTGATTGCCTCACTCTCATACCCATTGTAAGCATTATTCCGAAGAAAGACAACCACGCCACACAAAGCCAATTCTCCACCCGTGTTGATCTTGATGTCCACCCCATCCCGCAGTGTCACGTCATGTGCATCTCTGTCTGATCCGGCCACCCCCACAGATCTCCCCAACGAGCCCGCCGCGCCGTGCATCGTAGAGTTGGATGAGGCTGCCCGCGAGGGGGGATGTCAGGCCGGGCACAAACGCCCTCGCGAGCCCAGCCCCGTTGCGAGGCCTCCGCTCTCCCAGGAGGCAGACGTCGCCCGGAAGTCTGAAGTTGGGGATGCCGCGGAGGCCTCCGTGTCGTGCGCCTCCGCAAGGATGAGTGAGGCGGGCACGCAGCAGTCAGAGGGTACCCTTAAAGACGTACGTCTTCCTAAACCATCGGAGGAGAGGAAACTCATATCAGAGAGCGCTAGGTCCGTGAATTAGCCGCCGACAATGCTCTTTAGTCCCCTTTTTCATTTTTTTTTCGGCTTAACGAAGGTGTCCCACAGTTAACGTTTACTTCCATCAGATCTCTCCTTCTTTATCATCACAGATTATGTTATTGTTTTTGAGTTTTTAATCCAGATTATGTTTTACGACTGCTCTTGATTCCTCTAGCAAGGAGCTATATTTTCCATTTAGAAGCGTATTTTACTCTTCAATGCCATTAAACTTCAACTCGTTTGATGATAGTATACCAAAATTCTACTAAAAACGAAGACGTCAATATTTCAGGGAATCGTTTTGTTCATTTTTACTCCTCCTCCTTTATTTATGCTATCCTATAGGTAACCTAAACTTGTGGTTAACTTTATATCTTGAATATTTTCATCTTCTCTTATTTTTGTTGTTGTTCTTCTAAAGAACGAGAATAAAACGAAGGGCTGCAAAATAGAAACAGGAAGTAACGTCTCTTTAAGGATTGATATTAAAAAGTGTGAGACGTTGAAATCTACATGCATCGCTCGACCAACAAGCGTTCCACACCGATGAAGCGAGGTGTATCCTCTCAAGGTCGGAAAGGCGAAAGTAGGACTGAAAAGACGAAATCGGCAAGGCGGCCGGCGTCAGAGGTTCAAATTAAAAAAAATAAGACTAAATATCACGAGAACAAATTTAAGCAACAGAGAAAAGCTGGAGAGGGCTTCAAAACCAAAGCAGTCAACCATTCGCAACCTCAGCACAAACGTTCGTTTCGTACCAATGATGTGGATATTCATTTAGCCGCTAGAATTTCCAAGTCTCTGAAGGACGACATCGCACACTTCAAGGCGAAAAATGCTGCTGTGGATGAGTTTGGTGATGACCTCAATGCTGTCTTCAAGTTTGTTCCACCAACCTTTATCATTCAGCACATGTCACCCGAGGTGAGTTCATTCCGAACGTATCTCCCGAAATTCATGCGCGGTGCTCCGAACAACGTTGTGGCCTTTTTACGTTGGTATGAATGGAGTAACTATGAGTTAACCAAGGGAAAACATTTCCACTCCACGGCGTCTTCTGCCGCAGGAGCTCACGGGAAAGGGCCACAGGAGGATGGAGAGGCGGAGACTAAGACCGACGAAGTACCGGCTTGGAATTCGGACCAAAAGGGAAAATTAAGCGCCACAAAGCAAGCTATGACGAAGACTCTAAAGGAGCGTGAACACATGCGTGCGCTCTTGCAAATGTGCCTCAGGCATAACGCCGCCCGCCGCAAAGAGGGCCAGCACGCTTTTATTAAGCATCTCAAGATGAAAATCCTCGACGATGCAGTGAGCTGCAATACACTTGATGAGCTTCGCGCTACTGCGCATCACTCCGTCCTCTACGCCCTGTCTCGGCTCTTGTTGGGGATGGTCTCGGAGGACATGGCCAAAATCGTGTTGTACTGTCATGCTCTTTACCTCGTCTTGACGCAGACACCTATTAGTTCATCTGTAGTGCTATCCCTTTTGGAGGAAGAGTTTGCTTTGAAGGATCGGATGAAGGCTGTTCAGTTGCATCTTACTTCTTCGAAGAACCACGGGGGCGCATCTGGAGCTAATGATGACGGTGATGACCAGGACTTGGAAATCGATCCTGACGCAATCAACGATCCAACAAAAGGTGAACGCAATCAGCGCCTTACAGCAGCTGTGTTTGTCTTGGTGGCTATTGTGGCCGCCGGGGCCGACGGCATGAGGACCGAATATGCACGCCGTCTGGTCTCCTTTCTTGCCTTTTGTTATGTGGAACAGAAGGGTTCCCGTGTGCTCTCAGGTAACTCACTTTTCATGTACATCGATCGCAACTCAAGGATCTACGAAGACACCGAAGCTATGACGTGGGTTGCATTCGCCTTTTTCCACTATCCTAGGATAGAGTATCTTCGTCCAGAGGGGGTTCAGTTTTTGCTTCGTCTCATGTCTATGGATCCGAAGCCGCCTTTACATTGTTTTCCACAAACGGTAGAGAAGTTTGCTGCCATGGACCCACTTGAGCCCAGAGTACTGGAGCAACTGGTAAATGCGCTGTTTCGCAAGGAGCAGGTCACTGCAATTCACCCGATGGTGCATCCGGTATGGGATGATTTCTTCAAACAGATCTTGCTCCGCATTTCCCAGGGTGAGTCCATGAAGGAGCACTTCAGCACCTTTGTGCATACCGCGATCGTGCCCTATCGACGTGGCAACGCAGAAATTCCTCGTCGGGCTCTCTTTCAGGTTCTGGTAACGCAGCTAGGTCAATTGGCAGTTAAGCACGAGGATGCAGCGCAGCGTCTAGAGCTGCTCCACATGGCAAGTAAGAATGTGGGCTACGGCATGCGTACCACAGCAAAGCCAACCCCTGTGGCAGAGCTTAGAGTTCTCGGCGTCGCTGCTCTGGATGCCAAGATCAAGGACCTTATTAGACAATATCGTCTTACCAGAGATAGCGACCCTGCTGCCCGGACGAACCGCACATGGGTACTTCGTGAGCTTCGTAATAGTCTCAACGTCCCGCTCCGTAGCGGGGTGCAGTGTGAGTACCCAGACATGGCTGCGAAAGCGATGCTTGAGATGGGTTTCTTCCCGCCCCGACAGTCAAAGGACTCAGCTAGCCAGAATCGTTGCATCTACCTCTTCGCGGAGGCCTTTTCATTCACTTCGAACCGCCCACTAGCTCGACCGAAATGCACTATGGATGGATTATCGGTGATAAGTACTTACCTCACTGCAGAAGAAAAGGGTCAGTGCCGCTATACAACCGCACTGCAGCACTCCAGTTTTCGTAAGGCCCGCAACCGAATTGTTGAGGCGTTGGAGAAATCCTCTGAGCGAAGCGTTTTATTTTACAATATCCGCGATATGGAGGTCCTTATGGTTTTTCTCTTTTTAATTTTGAGTGTTGACGATGCCTCTAACCCTTCGGCTACTGAGATAGCCACGAATCTTGTACCGGATCTGGTGCAATTTTATTATAAAGGCACATTAGAGACTTTGGACATTTTTTTTGATATCTTAATGAGCCTTGCGTTGCGTGAGAGTTCCCCTCTACATGTAATGCCACTCATGACATGCGTTCGGCGAATCGCAATGAGATTTATGCTCAAGTTCTCCCCCTACATTCGCACAAAGGTCACCATAGATATACTGGTGGCTCCTCTGCGTGAGGCCTATCGCACCGATAGCCGGGAGCTGGCGCGCCAGCAGCGACAGAGGAATGCTGAAGACGCTGATGAACAAGAGGATACTCATAGCGTTGAAGATAGTGAGGATGACTCCGACAAGGAAACTGAGGAGGGCGCATCAGATAGTGATAATAGTAGTGACAGCAGCGATGCTTCTGAGGTATCAAGCAAAGCAGATGACGGAGACGTGAAATCGGCCTCAACGGAGCTAAGTGACACTGATGACGATACTGTGGTGGAAGAGGACGATAGGGAGAGCTGCGAGTCTACCCAAGAAGGAAGTAATACGGGAAAAAATGAAGACGAAGAGTCCTCTTCCACTGCCACGGAGCAGAGCAGCGAAGATGACAGCAGCGATGACAGGTCCATGAACGCAGATGAGGCTCCCACGCAACAGTTCGTGGACGCTCTGAAGGGTATGATTGGCAACGCTGATCTTGATCACTTGTACGCCACGGATATCGCCAAGAAAGACAAGAGCGATGTTGCGTGGATGCTGCACTTGGTGAGCCGTGTTGGGTCTTCGATGCGATCACCCCTTGTAGTCCATATTTACCAAGTTCTCTTGGCAGTGTGTCGTGAAACAGTCAAGTCACCGGATGACCTTATCTTTAATACAGCTGTTTCGTGTCTTGAGGCATTGTTGCTCTCTCAAAATCGATATTTCGGACACTTTCTCCCCGCAAACGACCTCTTCCAACTCCTCGGTGACATCCAAAGCTACTGCAGGAAACTTGAAAGCGGCCTCATACGTGGTAGCAAGGAGTTTGCCACTGTAAAGAGCGCCTCGATCGTGCCGCGTCGGATGAAGGTGCTTAAAGCCCTAGCCTTGCGTGTATTCCACTTTGTGAGTTTTCTGGCCTACAAAAATCACGCTGACGAGGAGGTTCGTATCACACTTTCAGAGTATTACAAGTCCATCTTTTGCGATCGTGGGTGGGATATGAAGCAAGTGCTGCCAGGGCTTAAGAAGGATCTTTATAGCTATCGCCAGGGCTTTGTCTGGGCCCTTTTACCGGCTGTTTTTGAGAAATTTGACGAAGTTGTTGCACTCAATGCACCACAGCGTGCACGTATACTTACTGGCTGCTGTACTGTCATTGAATCGCTCCTTAGCCGCATCACAGGGCTCCCAGGAGAGCTGAAGGAGAGTGCAAGTATCGCTATTTGCAAATTCCTCCAGTCCATCTCACTGGCGCAAGTTTACGAAATGAAGTACACCCTACCTTATACATACCTGCACACTATAAAGATGGTGCTGAAATATAATAGCCGTGTTCATCTTGACACAGACTGGGTGGCCACAAACGTGGTAAAGAGGGCGGTTGAGGATGAAAGCCTTCAGTTCTCGAGCACATCGCTGCGCATTCTGTCATCTATCGAGCATCTTCTTGGCCTCACTCCACGGGCACTTGAAACTGTCACCCCCACACCAGTCAAGGTTCTTTATCAACAGTTCAGCAAGACTGGTGCTGATAAAAAGAAGGCGCTTTACTCCATGAACAAGCGGGCGCGCACCAAGGTGATGAAAGCACTTCTAGCCTTCCGCAATAAGGACATGACTGATGAGGAGCGCGCCCTCAAGCGACGCCGGCGCGAGGAGCGAAAGATTGAGGGCCGTCTTGAGCGCCAGCTCATGCGCGATAATCGTAATGTTTTGCTCACCAAGGAAGAACGTGAAGAGAGGCGAAAACAATTCATGATCGCTAAGCAAGAGCGTATCAAACGGAATCGAGAGCGCCGAATGCGCATACATAAAGCACGCCAGGCGTCTTTTGAAAAGTGGCGTGCGGCAAAGTTGGCCGCCGCGGCTAATCATGTTTCTGTCGATTACGATACAAATGAGGAATAAAAAAGAAATATTTTCTTTTGCGATCTAAAGGGATTGAATTTTAAAATATTTCTATACGATTAATAGACGGAGATGGGGGTCACAATTTGGCCGTTTTTAGTGCCTACCACTCTTGAAATAAGTAATTTTTAATTGTGGTTCGTAATTTGATTAATTCTAAAATTTGGGATTTAAAGGTAAAAAAATAAGCGGCAAAAAGGTTGTACACTTAATGTGTCTCATCAAAGGGGCATAAGTGTATTGAATGCACAGGGCTCACATTTTTTTTGTAGGATTATTTATTTTCTAGTGTGATCAGCATTCTCACGTTCTCTCTTGATAAGCTCTCTTTTTTCCTAGCTAAAGCATTTTATTCTAGCTTCATTTTTATTTTTTTATTGCTTTCATCTCGTTATTATATAGTTGTCTTTCTTTTTATTCAATAATTGCCTCTAGTTGTCCTTTATATACTTAATTCTGTTTCACTTGCATTCACACACTATTTATTCCGGTTGAAGCTCGGCACGTTCTCTGAGAGTGTTGCTAATACGTAGGTTTGTAATATTTTAAAAGGTACTGAAACAACCAACAACTACATAATCAAAAAAAATTGAATATTAATCTCCACTGAGAAAACGAGCGTTAACTCTGAGATAATGACGTTTTCTGAAAATGTAAATGCAAAGGCCACGGAAGCCTTCGAAAGGGTACGCGAGCAGGTTGATACTTACGCTCAGAAAGGCAAGACTTCCTTCGAGGAAGTCAAAGGCAAGGCAGCTGACCTGCAACATAACATTCAAGAGGTCGTGGAACGTGCCAAGAATACAGCTGACCCGTATGTGAAAAGCACTCGTCAAATGGCCGAGCATATTGTTGAGTCTGGGAAGGAGGGTGCGCATGTCGTTGCTTCCACTATCCATAAGGGTGTTAATCATGCAAGTCAGATGTGCGTCTCCAAGAATCGAACTTTCCGTGTTGTCAGTGAGTTAATCGCTATCTATGTGTTCTTATGGTGGTACATTCTTAATCTTATACCTTTTACAAGGCAGCTCCTCAACCAGGCTTGTACCATTGCTGAGTCTCTTAAGATAATTTCTCTGATGAGGAAGTTTGCTTCTTTGTTCTTAAGTGCTGTGGATCGCATCCCTATTGTCGGCCCTCGCTTATATGTGATTATTACATCATTGTCAAAGGAGACTTATCAGAATATCAGTCGTCTCACGAGTCAAAGCGCAGTCAGGTGCAAGCATGAATAGATTTTGAAAATATTATTTTCTCTTCCTCTATACATACACATTTATGCATATGAATGTGTATGTATATATTTAAACTCCTGAATTTTTATTGATATTTTTGTTTAGCTATTAGGCGAAACAGATTTGCATTTCTATGAATATTACTTTTGTAAAGGTGTGGTTTTGCTACGTAATGTGTTGCTTTTCATATTCGTCTTGCAAGATTAGTGATCTTTATAAACTCCATGTTCATTGGAACTTTATAGTCTTCTTTCCTGAATTAATATCGTTAATTATATATATTTTGGGAAAGTATGGGAAATATGATATACCATCCCTGGTATCACAGGTAAGACAGGTAAGAGAAAGTTTAACCTGTTAAAAAGGTTTATTCTAGTGAAAATGCAAAGCATACATAGCGCTATAACTCCGGAATGCGCTCTATGGATGCCTGAATTATTTTTATGCTTATTTGATAATTATTTTTGTGGGACTCTATAGTTGACCAAGATACTCAATTACTTGTCCGAGGCTTCTAATGTTTTCACTTGTTTTCTTTTAAATATAATATGTTCACTAAAAGCTTGAAAAAATATGGTAGATTCTATAAACGGATCAGATAACGCAATGTTAGTATATAACTTAAGTAGTATTGTGTTTCCAAACATTTTAAGTCGCGCTGAGAGAAGTTTGTGCAATAAATGGTGTGTTAAGAATAATATATTGATCTTTATAAAATGATTTCAAAATTGAAAATATATTTATTGCATATATAAGTATTATTTCGTCTATATGTGTGTCGAAGTGTTTTCATAGTGAGGAATTATATCTTTAGTTATTATTGTTCTTGATGCACGACCTATTGATTATTTTTTTTCTACCAGTAGATTCTTTTGAGGCAAACCTCCTTGTTCATATGAAGCTTTGTCTGTATTTTCTCTTGAGAATTATGGAGAAAAAAATAATTATTCTGAATACCTTCTCGTATTAATTAACTCTTCTTCTTAGGTGCTTTCAAGAAGACTTTCGAGTTCACCTTAGCTTTTCCATCTTGAAATTAATTAGTTTGCTTTAGGATACGTAGCACATATTAACATAAACATACTCAACTATTTTACTTTACACCCAAAACAATTCTCTTTTTGTGATTTATAGAATTTTTTCCATTGATACATAATTGAAGTATGGAGGCAAATAATCAATCCCGGAAGGAACATAAATCCTCTATTTCGTCTGCATCAGATTATTACAGCTACTCTTACACGGGAGATTACTATTCAAGTAGTCAAAATGATAGCTACATTGATACCTCATATTCATATTCGTATTCTTACTTGCCGCTCGAAGGCAGTGTTAGAAACTCTAAAAAAGTAAATTCTACTTCGTCTTCTGGCTTGGAATATTCCTATAGTGTGAGCGAACCCAAACCGAATTCTAAGAGAATCGCTAAGCCTGCGAAGTTTAACCACAACGAAGAACCCACAATAGACGACGATTACAGTTACTCTTCTTCGCAGCAATCAGTTCAAAAATGGACTGAAAGGCCTTCCCAGAAAAAAGAAGTCCATTCATCCCAAAAGGAAGATAATAAGACACAATCTTATAGTTACAGCCATGACTACGACTATTCTCATTCTTATTCCTATTCCTACTCCGACTACACTCT
>AIHY01000692.1:0-13590 GCA_000331125.1 Phytomonas serpens 9T
TCCTGCTAAGGGAGGAAAATCCTCAGCCAGCCGTCAAGAAAAGTCTCCGTTGTGTCTGAATGAATACATACCATCTGAGTATTTGGTAAACCTCAAAAAATACAAGTACTCAGGCTGCGACCGCTCCATGGCAAGTCGATATTTGATGCAGTCCTACTGGAACTTTGTTGTAGGCTTAATTCCCATGACAGTTGCTTCAAACATGATCACATTCATCGGTTTTATGGTTGGGTTGTCAAGTCCCCTTGTGGTGTTCTTTTACTACTTCACCCAAAATGCGGTGTATCCAGCGTGGGTGTGGTACTACGCAAGCGCTAGTATATTTTTTTATCAAACGATGGATGCCATAGATGGTAAACAGGCACGGCGAACTGGAACAACAAGTCCCCTTGGTGAGCTCTTCGATCATGGTTGTGATGCCCTCTTGCTACCTCCTTTGCAAATGAACGTTATTCTGATGGCAAACATGCCTCCATGGATGACTTTTATCTACTTCTTTTTATCTTCTCTGGCGTTGTTTGCATCGATTTGGGAGCAGTATAGCACCGGTACCCTTGATCTAGGCTACTTTAGTGCACCAACTGAAGGGATTCTGTTGAGCTGCATACTCTTTTTTCTTACCGGTCGCTACTCGACTTCCTTATATGATAAAAATCTTATAGGACCCTACAATATTCACATTCCAGGTAGCCTGACGGCCCCGTTCTCGAAGGATCCAGTAGATATCCATATTGGGTCGGTTAGGAGTATTGGCTTCTTATTTTTCTCTTCTACAAGCATCTTTACAATTCTTACAAACATCATGCACGTCATTACTGCTCCAACTGTACAGAAGAGTAAGCTCACGTGCGTTTTAATAGCGCTACCAGTCGTCGTGTTAGCAATATTGCATATTTTCTTGTACACAGTGTATCCCGATGTCCATGATGCGTTTCCATTAACCTTTGAGATGAGCTTTGCATTTCTTATATCATATATGTCAACTCGCTTGACGTTGTCCAGACTTTGTGGGATGCCGTACTCCTACTTAAACTTACTCTATGTTCTAACCTTTGTTATCACGGGAGTTTCGGTTGCGGCGCACTTTTACCCGTTGGGGTTTCTTAAACATTCAAATGTGGAACACTTACTTGGAATGTCCATGGTGTTCCTTTCATTTTTTGGACCATTTCAATATACCCACATGATTGTATGTGTTTTCCGGCAAGTTGCGTCATTTTTAGGTATCAACATCCTATCTATCACGCCAAAAAGACAGGATTAATTAGAACGGAAATACAAATAGCCTAATGTTGAGATTAATAAAAGTAACAGAGATAATGGACAAATGGGATCCATATTCAAGAGAGTTTGGTAAGCAGGGTGATGGGATATGCCTTTAATTTTATCCTTAATGTTTGATCGATTCGCTCCAAGTAAGATTCTATTTCTATTAATTATTGCGTATTGTGGAACAATTAGGATGATTGTATTTGCATGCGTTACGCGGTCAACATGTGCCAGCGCCATGATCAGTATGTAAATATATTATTCATTTTTTTTTGACTTTCACATGTGGGTGGTAAATTAAGAGAAAGAAGTGTGTAGGAATCCTATGCATAGCTTTTTTCCTCTCTTATGAGTTCAACATTTCCTTTGTTCACCATACAAGCGCACTCCTTCTGAATAGGGAAGGAGAAAGTTTTATTTTGGTCTAGTATATGCACTCAAGGAAGCATTAGGAGAAATAAGTTGAACTTTGTCCTATCTATTTATCTATCTATCTTATTTTCATATGTCAATATCAGTGATAATATATTTTGATGCCTTAGCAACGAGTTTCTTTCCTATTTTTCAATTATCCAACGGTCAGTAGAACTCCATTAGCAACCACCCCTTGTGGATCTTAGTTTTGTTTTAGAGAATAATAAGCTAAATAAAGGTGACACTTTTTAAATATTCATATTCTACTTTTTCCCCCCTCTGTGGGTTCTTGTTTTCGGTAAAATTAACATAGATCAAAGGGGATACTTTAAAAGACATCTTTGTACAAGGTGAAGAAAATGCTAATTCAGTCAAGTGTAGGCTCAGATCAACGGCGTAGTTTTTTAGAAAGTGTTGCTGTTCTGCTCGACGACTCTGATATTTCATCCCCATCGTTTCATGCCATCATAAGTTTGTTCGTCAAGGATGAGAATACACCTGATGAGGTGTGCGGAGACTCTTCCCTCAAAGTCGATCACCTAGTTGAAGCGATGATGAGAAAAAGCTCCTTTGCGTCTGAACTTTCTATGGAAGAGGATCTAGACCTGTTTGTTAAGGGTGATTTTATGAGTGCATTTTTAAAAAGAAACGTTGAGGTTGAAGGGGCACATACTGAGTATATGGAATCAGACAAAAGACACCCTGGATTCGTGCTGACTAATCTTTCAGCGACTGAGGAACAGTGTTATCGAAGACATGTCCGTGAATTAAGTGTTTTGTTGGCTATTCTTCAGCGCCCACCTGGAACGTTCATGTCGGGTGGATCTCCACCTCTTTATCGCAAGATCATGCAGAGACTGAAGGCGGGTAACTTCATTGATACCCTCGTGGCGCGCATGGAGTCAGTGCAGAAAGGGCTGCAGATCGTCTCAAAACCTGCAGTGGTATCACTGTTGAAGCAGCTCTTGATGTTGTACGTGGATATCTTGTTTTACTTCTCATTCCACCTAAATGAGCCCGAAAGTGAATCACTGATTACTGGTGAATTACTCAATCGAGTGGTAAATGTTGTAATCAATCTGAGTGGTTACGGGCGTTCAACTTCCCCACTTCAGCGTTCATCACTCGTTCTGGTATGCATCATTGTGAAGCATATACCACGTGTGATGTTGGCTACGCTCCAGCACCTACTCGAAGGTTCGCTTTTGGAGCGTGTGGGGCGAACAAATCTGATGAATTTCATTCTCTTGGCTGCTGTTCCTTGCTACTCGCTGAAAAATACGGATCCTTCCGTGGAAGGGTGGCTCCAACAGACGCTGGAGGTGCTCCGTCAGTGCTCCATGTACGACCTTGACGTGGATGATATATTTTTAAGAGAGGGTCCGTACGCGAAGCAACATACCTTTCTCATCAAGCATATTCTTGGTGCTGCATTACACAATTTTTTGACGCATGTATCAGCTTTTTGGTGGACTTGCTGCAATACGTCAGCGCTCGTGAGTACTGCTAGGAGTTGTTTTATCTACGCTTTCACATGGTCAAGGATACCGTCTGGGGCCTTTGCGTTTCTTGAGTTTACCCGCTCTCATTTGAGAGCCTGCGCCTGTTCACCTTCAGTTTGTCTCAATGCAGTCGAAATAAAGTCTAATGCGATGCCTCTTCCGTGTGATGACGTTATAAGTGGAGAAATGGATCGATCTAGGTCTCTCTACATATCACAGCTTTCCTCTTCATCTGTTGCCAAGGAGGATATCGGAGTGGTAAGGCTAGAATGTGGCGATCAGACCGCTCCAGTGACGCAGTTGAACTTCGACAACTCGAAGGCCCGCTGCATTTTCTTTCTTTCACTTTATTCTTACATCTCAGCAGCCTTTCTTTTCCACTGCGATCACCTCAGTGATGCTGACGAGATATTTTTCCTAAACATAACACCGCGGTCGCCTCATGCTAGTACATCGAATCAAGTGACTATGGAATTGCCATTTCCTGTCTCACCTCTCTGGAGGGGAAACGAGTTGAATTTACTCTCACAGTGCTTGGAAATTTTGCTTCTTGAAATCACATCAGAGCTACTACCTGCTTCTCATCTGCGACACGTGCATGGTAATTTTTATGGCGCAGCAGTCTCGTTGCTTTACGCGGTATTATCATTATTTCCACAAGAAAAAAACCTGGCTGACTCCATAGCTAATCGCAACCTAACCGATCTTTTCGTCCAGCTTCTTTTTCGTCATTTAAAGTCCAATGATTTATTCATCCAGAGACAAGATGTTGCTGTTTTGCGCATGCTTTTCAGTTTACTGCAGGTCTATTTTAACGCTGTGACGAGTTTGTCGAGCGTGACCTCTAAGCTTCTAACCGAAAACATTGCCACTGCTTTCAACAAAGGGTTCACATCCGCCATAAATTCGGCCGTGCTGCATCTTACTGCATACGTGAATCTATGCGAGAGAGCAGAAGAGAGAATGATCTCCCCGAATCGCCTTCTCCTTTTTCTTACGGATCTCGACAGGGGTGCGCTGTCCGGTAGCCCTGAAGCGATGCAATTCTTCGCTTGTCTTATGGTCCGTCTTGAGGAGGCAGCCGAAACAGTTGGGTTTCGAATTCCTATTATGTTGGAGGGGACAACACAAGAAAAGGCAAAAATTCTGATTGGGCAACTTTTTGATGGCGCCGCAGGGCTCATCCGAGTCTATCAGAGCGGGTGTCTCTCTCTTTGTGGTCACTCGACCTTTAGACTCATCGAGCTTTCACTGACAGTTGTCCTGGAAATCATGCGGGTTTGTGAGCAGTTTTCTCCCGTTGCGACTACTCTTTTACCAAGTATGGAAGGGTGCAATGACGGGAACGAGGTGCCCGTTAGCTATGTGCTCTTAAGCTGTCTGGCGGTACCAACGTTTCCACCCTGCCTGCCCGCAGCGCAGCTTTTAGGGGCCGCGCTGCAGCGGGGTCACGTCTTGTTTCCTGTACTGAGCTCAAACTTGCTGTCGCACACCAGGCGGACTCTCTCGATTGCCCTCCATCAAAGCCTTGGGACCCAAACCGGGACCTTGAGGAATGTGGTCCGACTGGGGGTCCTCTCCATGCTGGGGATGCGCGACCTGGCCACTCTGGAATACTTGACCGGCCCGGATAGCGTCCCTAGTAACCGGCAAGCCGTAGAGCTTGGGGACTTGGCTATCTCGAGGATTCTGTGCGAGATCGTCCTCCACGAAGAGGCTTCATTCACAGAAAAGTCATCGGCGCTTGAACTGCTGGTCGCTTTAGGCCTCACGGAATCCTTACCTCTGGATCGTGTGACTTCATTTCTTTCAGAAGACATCCCTAAAACCAATGACCCCAGATACATGATTGAACAGGCCGTCATCTCCGCCACCGCAACCCGGTTTATCAACACAGTGATTTCCATACAGATGTGCAAATGTCCAAGGAGCCACCAAGCAGGACGCGGGATTGGGCCTTCTCGTCTTGGCCTGACTGCTGCCGATAGCCCTGGTAACTCCAGCTCTCCTAATATCAATGTCAAATGCGTTAGTACAACACCTTTAGCAAGTAGCCAGGCCGTGCACACTGATATGATCGACTTTCTATTGCGGCATGGTTCTGTGCTGCTCGAACGGGTAGCTCGCTGCTATAATGAGCTTTCTCGGCAAGTTCATCATGCTACCGGGGCTCCCCTAAAGCAATGGCAGACTGCGTTGACCACATCGATGTCAAGTGCAATACTCTCTTCAACGACGTTATCTTTGACTTCAGCAAACGGTCTCAGGGCAGTGGACCCTCAGCTGACAATCTCGCAGCTTCGGCTTCACAGAAAGCAGTTGTGGAACCACCACCCAACTTTTTCTTGGGTTGAAGCTTCCCGCTCTGGTGTCGCTTCTCCGATGATGGGTTGCTCTTCATCACGGCAAAAGCTTTTCAACACGGAAGTGTTGCCGAATTCTATCGAAGTAGAGGAAGCCGCCTTTCGGGTGGTGTGCCCACTTGTGCTCGGTGAGGCGTACTGCTTTATTGGCTCTGATGATGATGCTACGTTCAATCTCATGGCTTCAATTTTGGAGACCGTGAGGCGCATGGCGCTGGCCTTGGAAAGTACACTTTGGTTAAGTCTGAATGAAACAGAGTCGAGTCGTATACTCTTGGAACGCTACTTTCAAATGCTGCAGAGTGCTATTAAATGGGATATACAGTGTAAGCCCACTGCACCTTTGTTGGCACGGCCACTGTGGGAGTGCACGTGTCAGTGTCTCCAGCTGACAAATACCATATCGCGTGTCTTGGAATCTTTTTCGTTATGTAGCGGTCAGAGGTTGGAAGTGGATACATCAACTCGCCGTGTGCTGTATCACCTCCTGGAGTTCATGAGAGAGAATACAACGCACCTTGTTCTTCTTAATCCTTGTCTGAACGTCATTGCGACACTAGGGAAGGAAGACAATGCCGGAGTGGACTTCGAAGATAGAATCTTTTTCATCCTAGCTGATGTGTTATTTTCGGAGGAAAGGCAAAAAGAGGTAAGAATTGGGCCAGAGCACTTAGTTTTCTTGGATGGTTGCATTAAAATATTTGAGTGCCTTCCACCAAACTCATGTCCTCTTCTCGTCTTAGCGCCATTCATACACTGTCTCTTTCGCAGGGCTACCGCAGTTTCTTCTTTAATTGCAGCGAATTCTCCGGGTGATATTCACACGTCGTACTTTGTCCTGGCGCTTCGCTGCATGCAGGCTGCAATGCTTAAGGCACGTGCTATAGGGGCACTTTCCTTGCTCCCATTAGAAGAATTAATGGCGATGATGGATACTCTGAATGTGTTCTCCACCACTTTTATCACGGACTCGGCGTTTTCATACTCTCGCCAGAGCTGGCATATTGTATGGTGCAGCTTGCTGGAGCTTCTTGTCAACGCCATCTCTACACTTTCTGGAGTTCAAGAACCTGATGATAATACATCATCAGCTCATTTCGTGGCGCAGCGCCCGCTGCTCGAGGTCATCGAGGCTAGACTGCCCTATTTCCCCCGTTTCCTGGTCTCCCTAGGCGGGTTTACTGAGGTGGTGGAGCCAGACCATGTACCCACACCATCGTTTGTTTGGGATGTAGAGGAATTAGAACTGTGTGTGAGGCTGGTGGCGCAGTTGTCGGTTTTGATTCGCCCAATGTCGTCGCTGATTCCTATGATTCAGCGGTGTTTTCTGCGAATTCATAGATATCGGCTTCATGGGTTTCACACCAGTTCCAGCAGCGACCCAGTTATTGTTCAGTCGGAAAAAAACACGATTCGAAATCTCTTGGTACGTACCGTGCAAAGTCAATTGACTTTTTTTATTATGCAACCTTTCCATGGCGTTCCCTTTCTTATAAACGAAAAGGGTGAGATGTGTGCGGTTGTGGCCGCCCTTTCGTCCCAAAACGGCCGAAATTCAAGCGCGTTCACCGTAACGGCGGGGAGAGCAACGGACGACGGTGCACACACGGAAAGACCTTCCCTTACCTTAGACGTCCTGTGGCGCTATATCTCACATGAGTTCCACATCACCCGTCGCGCGAAGCCTGCCATGAAGAGTCGTGCACTTGATGCGACGCCATCCGTTGAGTCAAGCGTGACGCGGTCGCCGAGTCGTGGGAACGACGTTGAGAGTTGTGTGGAGGACGACTTTGCCGCGTCCGACATCTGGGCGGGGATGCAGGCAGAGCAGCGGAGTGTACACTTGGATAACATCCAGCTGGCGCTTGCCCTTTACACGTTAGCGGCGGAGGAGATGAGCCAGGGAGAGGTACGCGTGGAGCTTGCTGGTGCTGCTGTGGCGCTGCCTCATAAGCGGGAGCTGCGGGTGTGCACTGAGAAGTTACTTAATGTGCTGGGGAATATCGTACATGAGATGAAGAAGATAGGCTCACCGCATCTGTTGAATATATTGGATTGCATATGTGATCGCCTAAACACAACTATTGCGGGACTATAAGGAGGTAATGTTCTGGTCATACTTTCTTCACTATGATGTTAATGATGCTGTTATGCAGTTAAGAGATACAAATGGGGATGATGTTTAGTCAAGTGCTTCCCTAGTGTTTCCTTTAAAAAACAGGGGTGGGGACATTTCAGGTTGTTCTTACCGATTCGAAATTTAGGTTTCCCTCATGATGTGCCCTCGCTTCCTTTTCCCTCTTTCTGTTTTCCGTACGTATACATGCATGTACATATACGACAATTAAAGCTTTCTTAACATCAGCGGACACCATAAGAAAGTGGAGTCTGATATAATAGAACGGATCACACGCAGATAGAAAAGGAATAGAAAGAACAAAAGCTAAAGGACAAAGTACTAGAAAGCTCGACAAAATGCTTGCGTTACCTAAGGTGCTTTTAATGGGGTTACGCAAATCTGGTAAGAGCAGTATCCAAAAGGTTGTCTTTGAGGGCATGCAGCCGCATGAGTCGGTTAACCTCCCCACAACCGTGCAACCCACTAAACGCACTGTGCATTCGAACGATTTCGTGACCTTTGACGTCTGGGATTTCCCTGGGCAAAATGATCCTTTTGATGAAAAGAACAGTGCCAACCGCTACGACGTCAACCAGTTATTGGAAAACTGTGGCGTGATTGTGTTTGTTTTGGACTGTCGTGAGCTTGTCGACGATGCGCGTGTTCGATTACTTGATACGATATGCGCCGCCTACCGCTACAACCCGGATCTCTGTGTGGAGGTATTTATTCACAAGGTTGACGCCCTGAGCGAGGACCATCAGGTCGATCTTCTAGCTAGTCTGCAGCGCCGTGTCGAGGAGGAGGTCAAACAACAGTTGGAAAATACAACCCCGCCGAAGCTCAATTTCAACCTGACTTCCATTTATGACCATTCCGTTTTTCAGGCCTTCTCACTTGTTGTGCAGCGCCTAATAAAGGTCAAACTTCCCTTTATCAATGAGTTGCTTCAAATGCTAAATAGTAACAGCAATGTTTGCTTGAGCTATTTGTTTCTCAGTCGTTCTAAAATTTACATTGCTGTTGATGAGCGAACTCGTTTGAAGGCACGGACTTATGACTTATGCAGTGATGCCATTGAGGTTGTGGTCAGGATGAGCCAGATCTACGCTTCCCCGCGCAGCGCCTCAAATAATCCAAAACACGACTCAAACAGTGCAGCACCGCGCCGTTTGGCTCACGGTGAGATTGCGCATTTACACGAGTTAGATGATAACGCAGTCCGGGCAACAAAGGAGATGACAAGCACGAATTGCAGCTTCGCGAAAACAGTCCA
The DNA here is from genome assembly GCA_000331125.1 of Phytomonas serpens 9T. Classification (NCBI taxonomy): domain Eukaryota; phylum Euglenozoa; class Kinetoplastea; order Trypanosomatida; family Trypanosomatidae; genus Phytomonas; species Phytomonas serpens. The sequence goes on from AIHY01000692.1 coordinate 8,944, forward strand.
CTCAGAGGAGGATGAAGAGGAGCGCATTACATTGCTCGAGCGGGGAGCCCGGGCCGTCATTCAGCTTAATAATGACGATATTATTTACGTTAGGGAGTTGCCCAGTTCCTTGACTATTGTCCTCATGATAAAACGAAAAGACATGGAGTATAAGGCCCTCATTGATAGGAATGTGGATGAATTTTACAAGGCTGCTTATAGTATTTTTACTTCTACACCTGAGTGATATGGGAAGAGCGCGTATAATATACACGCCCCCATTTCGCATTCGTTATATTTCTATGCCTCTCTTTTAGAATGATAAAAGGCGATACTCAGAGAAAGGTTGATACAGACTTATTTTGCATTTTTCTATGTGCAACCCCATGAATAATCTCAGCAGCTTCTTCTATGTCATTCATTTCTTCTTCATTGCACTTCACCCTCGTCTTCTTTTGTCTACTTGTTACAATGTTCAAGTATTAAATAAACCTTGAACGTCCTTACCACAACCATGGAGGCTGTGGAGACACATGTTCGCCCGCTTAATCTTTTTATGTGGGGCACACCGGGGGATACGCTGCCCCCTATCGGTACGAAGTGTGGTCGCTTTGCTGATATGTGGCGGTTTCTTGAGACCCTTGACACGAGCTTTGATCTCATTGTGAGGGAATGTCAGGCGCTTTGGGAGCATCCGGTATTTGCCAGCTACCGAGAAGATCCACTCTGCCAGTGCGTCTTAAACAAGCACCAGTTCAATGTGTTACGGTACGGGGTAGTGTTGGATGTCGATCAGCGTCTGGTGCTACTGGAGGCACCGCGTGACTGTGCGGACTCCGGCGAAAAAATTAAGCGAGAACGTGATGCAGTACTCCCTTTGAACGTCCAAGACACTACTAACGCACCCTTTGAGCACTCTCTGATGCGGGAATACAACCTCGTCGTGATTCAGTTACCAAATGAAACTGAGGCGATGCAAAATAAGGATAGTTACCCGGAGCCAAAGCTTCTCTTCCGCCTTGTGTTTCGCAATGAGGCCTACCTGGAGGCAATATTGGCTCCCAAGTGCGATATGTTCCCTTTATTTCGCCTTCATGGCGTATTTGTATCTTATCATTACTATGATTTGGTTAAAAATGCTCGTCGCAGCTATGTAATTAACTCATCTGACGCTAAACCTAATGCACAGCACGCAGCATCCTTCTCAGCGGAACACAAGGCTCTTGTGCAACTCTTGGATGCGTGGCTAAAATTGGATGAGGGCATTATCCCTGCTTGGGACACAGAAGAAAGCATCGGCGTAGATCTAGTAACCCTTTTTTCCCTTCAGGACTTGGTGGGTGGTGGCGTACTGACACAAAAGCAAGACACCACACAGTCAACTATTCAGCATCTTCCACAGTTGGACAGAAGAATTCGTTTGAATTACATCAGTAACGCGTCACGTCTACGGGGTCGCATTCAAATCATTTCGAGGGAGCCTGGTATTGTCCAGAAATGGCATACTGGTGCCTTTAATTTGTCATACTATGACATCCAAAAGGTGTCTGAAGACTACGTGGAGCTGCATGAGAATTTTACGAACTGTGTGCGTATGATACTTCGTCCGTCTCGATGCGCCGAAAACACACTTCAAGATGACGAGCTATGCGCCTTCAAACCGCATGAGAGCACCTATGTGAATCTACAACGTGTATATCGTACCCCCGCGGCCGAATGTCTTCGTTTGTGGGTTCTAAAAGGCCTCATTACTGCTGAGCTCCATAATGTTCATGCGCTGCTGCTGGAGCTGGATTCCTTGCAGGTCCTTGGTCAGTGTGCGGGCATTTTATGGGATACCGATGAATCTAGCACGGAGCATTGTAGTAACGAGGCGAAGTTCCACGTGTGCAAAATCGTCCTGGAGACAATTGAGGATTACCTCCAACATAGTGGTGTGATCTGGCAGGTAACTCTGGCCGTCGTTAAGGAGCCCCATTTCCGTATGGTTGAGGTCTGTTGCGACATTCTCCGCACAATTCAGGAAAGCAAAGCGCGTCGTGAGTTGGAGCTATATGCGGAGTATCATCGTGAGCTGAAGACACAGAAAGCAGAAGATGGGTCTCTGAACCAGATTCAGCACCAGGTCTCACCTGGAGGTGCGCTGGTGGTTGCACCAAATTCCTCCGCTGCACTCGCCCCATACAACCCCGCGGCAGCTGCCCTATTACCGAGCAACTTGTTTCTTCAGCCTAAGATGTCGTCTCGGATTCTGGAGAAGGCAGAGCGAGATGGACTCCGGATGAGTGACGCAACGCTTTATCCTATCTTCAAGAAGCTTTGCAAGGCAGGTGCAGATGCCATCCCAGTGAAGGAGGTTGTGGAACTTCTTATGGAAAAATTGGATGAAAAGGAAGAAAATGGGAAAAAGTTCTTTTTCGAGAAGCATCCCTTGTTGGTGTTAGATCACTGTGGTATTCCATCAGATGAAAAGCGTGTGGAGCGGTTCGTGATGGGTTTTTGCCTAAAAAAATACGTCAAGAAACCTTTGATCCCGCCATATGATATTTCTGATTCAACGAAAGAAAAAAAACATGCTTTGAACTACGTTGAGTTCTCAATGATGATGCTTGCGCTCGTGTATCTGTAGGGTTAAGCCCCCTTTTCCATTGGTTGCTGATATTTATTATTATTGCAAATCATATGTGCGGTGGCCAATGCGAATGTTACGTTACCAGCAGAATCATACTTCAAAATCGAAGACATTTTTTATCTCGCTTCAATGAAGCCATTCATCTCAGTGTGCTAGACTTTAATCATGTATCGCTTTACTTACATGTATATTACAATATTTTTCGATGTTACATCTCTGTTTGAATTGTAAAGAAGCAATGTTTGGGAGTTAAAGTAAATATATCCAAATATATTTGCAAATTCTAAAAATATATTTACCTTCAAGTTGATGGCGTTGAATAGTATGCATAACAAAGATATCGGCAGAGTTCTGGAATCGTCAGCTATGTTATCATTTAATGCTTTGGTTTCAGCATACAATGCATAGCCAAATATCTACTTGTGCTTCTTCTACATCTCTATTTCTCTTCACAGGTGTGTTCTTTTTTTAACGGATACTCTCTGGATCTGCTCGGGGTTATCCCGTCTATCGACGCATTTGGTCCTCATCGTTTCCGAAGATCGATTATTTTTTAATTCATAACTACCCCTCCCCTCCCCTCATTTTTTCCCCTAGAATCGAAATGCTTCTCTAAAGGTAATGTAATGGTGCAATGAGCAGATTACGTCTGAGGATATTGTAGTTTTTACCGGTACTGAAATTCCTCTGTAAAAATCTGCAAGAATAAAAATGCTGTTTGCGTGCCTGTGTAAGTTTCGGTGATGGTTACGGTTTGCGTGATATTAAATGGAAGATAACTGAAAATAAATCATCATAATAGCAATTCAGCTCATTATCAAGTGGCATTTTTATCCTTAAAGTGATGATGAACAATATGATCTCAGATTTGGCGAAATTTGACTAGTCATGCTAGGCATCGTCTTGAAGACAAATCATTTTTAACGTATCGAGAAACTGAACTTTAACGGGAAGGATGTCCACCCCTTGATTTTGGCATAGCTGAGTATTTGTTATTGGGTTGTTTCTTAAAAAAAACCGCTTTTGGTTAGATGAGTTGTGCCTTAGCATATGTAAATGGACCTCAGTGAGGATACTTACAGGCAAATAACGCACTTTTTCCCTTGTGTTTTTTGCTTAATCTTCCATTCCAGAGTTTTTTTAGAGTTAGTTTTTTATCTGAGTTTACTTGCTATCGCATATTTTCAATTATACAAAATATTTTCTCGCAAGAAGATCTACAAATTCTTCAAACAAAAATGGTCGAAGACAAGTTTGCCCCTGAAACCATTTCCGCGCGCTGCCTTGGCCGTCAATCGCGTAGCGGCGTGTCAGTCGCAAAGCTGATGCGTGGTGAAGGACCCGAAGGAGAAGACAAGCCTACTCAACAGCATGGCAAAAGCATTAAGAAGAAGAAGTTCACCAATCCTTCCGAGTTCTTGGCGGGTCCCGGGCAGCCCGGTCGCATCACACACGGTCCGCGCCGCTTCCGCGGCACCAACAAAGACACCGTGAGCAAAATGCTCTCTGACGCCTTTATCATGGGTGAGAACAGCGCCATCGTTGTGGACGATAAGGCCCGGTGCAAGCAGCTAAATTCTAAGTCTTATCTCACTCATCTCACAAACGTTTGCGATGTTACCGAGGAGCCGGCGCCGTTCCGCACTCAAATTCACATCAACCCCGCTGCGAGGAAGACGGATGTCCCCTTTTCCCTTCATAATGATGTGAGGCCGGTGCCGAAACAGGAGAAGGCAGGCAAACGCCAATATAAGAACAACACATCCATGAAGAACTTTTTAACTGGCACCGATGAGAACGGCGACATGGTCGGCCCTGATCAGAACAAAGTGGCGTACCGGTCGAACAAGTCAAACAAGTCTGTTGACGTTCTTAACCTTGGTAAGTACGACCCTGATGCACTTCAGGAGGTGAGGCCGCCGGCCATCCAGCGCGGGCCACGTCACTTTGAGCCGCCGGAAATGCCCCCCCGCCGCAGGCCGCACATCCGCCCGATGAAGGTCGTAGCGAAGGAGGAGCACGACGTGCTTGGCACC
>AIHY01000693.1:0-15071 GCA_000331125.1 Phytomonas serpens 9T
GTGTGGCTGCCGAGAAGACGCTCGCGTCGACCTTTTCGTCGGCACTGAGGCTGGAAAATCTCACGTCGACCGCCGTCGTGCACTCGGAGCTCTCTCAGAACGAGCGTCGCCGGCTGACGGAGCTTTTCCATCGTCAGGAGCGCAAGGTGCTGATCACCACCGATCTACTTTCCCGCGGCCTGGACGTACCGGGGGTAACACTGGTGATTAACTACGACTTGCCATGGCCATCTGAGAAGGCGCCACCGGGAAGCAAAGGCAACTCTCACAGAGGTTGCAAGGAGACGCCAGAGGAGGCCTTCGTGCGATACGTCCACCGCATTGGACGAACAGGGCGCGCAGGGGCAATAGGCATTGCCCTGAGTTTTGTTTGTTTACCGTTGGCGCGCATCCACAAGGCTTCCTCCGCGATTGCAGTAATAGCCCCTACTAATGCTTCCTCGCCGAATGTCCAGGCGCCATCGGAGGCCAAGAGGGGAGATGAGCTATCACGGCGAATATACCCACCAGGAACCACTGATACTGTTAAGCAGCGTGATCGAGATCTGTTCGAACTCACCCACCACCACGATGATGATTACGGGGATACAACCTTTGGCAATGGTGGAGTTGATGGCGCCTTAAACGCCGCCGACAATTATGACTCCGGCAGGGAAAGTAGCGTTGCCAGTGATGATTCAGGGAGGCCTCGAAAGCACCTTCGAGGAGAAGAGGGAACTTCGACGATGCAGGAAGGTACTGAAGGAAGGGAAAATATCACCACTTACAGTGATGAGAGCCTTCTGAAGCCGCTATGGAAATTCCTTCTGAATTGTATAGAGGGAAACGGATACTCAAGGGATGAGGCTGTGCGGGCTTTGCGACAACAGACATACAGCAAAATTGATCTACCACCCGCGTTGGCACTCATTATGTACGAATTGGCCACGCAGAAAGGGAAGTATGGCACCATTACTCAATAAATAATATCTATCTATCTATCTATATATATATACATATATATATACAATGGGTGCCTTATTCTAAAAAAGTACCTCACATGAAACTAGTTGTGTAACCGATATCCAAATAGAGAGGCCAACATGGATTTATTCAACAAGAAATATTACTCCTTGCAGGAGGAGGAGGAGGGTGGAGAGAATGATCTATCATTTTTTTATTGGAGTTCTCTGTTAAATTGGACTGACTGAAATATGTTCTTAATGCGAATATTATTGGTATCACGATTCCACGTTGGTTGTACGAGTGAGATTTTTCAATTTCTTTTCCTTACAATTGCTTTATTGGCGACTAATGTCTTTATTGGAAATCAAAGTGAGTCATCGTTAGAATAGTATCGTTGAATTTTTAAAATAGGTTATCAAGGGTAAAACATCCCCCCTTCCTCCCCACACACGTAGATCTACCCAAGGAATGAAGCATGTTGAAAATTTAGAGGAGCGTGTTGAGCGTCTTTTCCAGCAAATTTCGAAGCACACTGAACTTCGTGATAGCCTTCTGCGTGAGGTCACTAATCTTGTTCAGGAACGAGACACTCTCGAGCCTAGTCTGCGCGAGATCAATGAGGTCCGCTATCAGAAGCTTCCATTATGTGTTCAACACAGCGCATCTCTGGCCCGCAGTGTCGAGAGCAGCGCAAGATTCGCAGGGCGAAGTTCGTATGTCGTAAAGCGCTTGGACAAGCTCCTATCGCGGGTGCGGGAAGCCAAACGCGTTGCAGAATTGGTTATGCAAATGAACCGCAATGCGGAATTGGTTCCAAAAGCCATGGAAAGCGAAGATTTCAACACCATCGTGGAGCAGATCAATTCGTATGAGGAAGCTCGTAATCTCTTGCTCCATAGCTGTCAGGTAGATACGAATACAAAGGAGCAGAGCGAAAGTGAAAAAGAGGAAACTGGTAAAGACAATTTAAATGATAGTGTGCCTAAGTGCTTGGCGCTTAGTCCGCTTATTCAAAACGCCCGACAGACGACTCGTAAAAAGCTTCTCCACATCATCGAGGAGGCTGCGCTGTCGAACAATAAACCAAAGATTATGGAATGTGTTTGTCATCTCAAGAAGCTGAACTACCCGAATGAGGGTCTAAAATTTTACTGCCGATGGATCTGCGATCACACTATTACTTCACTCAAGGCAATGGTTGATCTGGAGTTGAGGAAGATGGATGACCCATCTAAGGCAGCCATGAGCCACCTAACGCTGGTCTCTCACGTTTTGGATACCGTCGCCGCGACCTTTGAGGCTGAGGAGAAGTTTACCCGTGAGACCTTCGGCGATGAAGGTCCTATCTTATTATTGTCTGAGCTGCACAACCGATCCACGACGCAGTGCGTACCAGTTATGCGGGATTTCGTGGAGCGACGTCGACATATCTTGTCGCTGATGGAGAACATCTCGGAGAGTTCATCTCCATCTCATTTCCGATCTCGCGACCAGAAATACGCGAATTATGAGGATAAGGATGATAGTTCTATGAGTAGCGATGATAGTGATAATGATAGGGAGGGGGGTGATCACAGGGGCGTGAAGACGAAGCTCATCGCAGGCCATGTGGCTATCCCCTCGGATGCGCGTCAGGTTGATCAGATGCTGGAGGAAACCAGTCACCTAGTGTCATGCTGCCAAATTTACTTGTCGTTTGTGGAAGGGAAACTGCATAGCATTAGCGCTGCGGAGAAGGAAAAGGGTAACGAGAACACTCGGTCATCGTCGACAGCGGTGGCGCAGCTTTTGGGTACGAAAGATAATGCGTTGCTGAATACTATGCATGACATCCTCTCCCTGTACGTACCACTCCAGATGTACTACTTCAACGTTGCCTTTGATCAGGCGATGCAGCTACAAGTGTCGGCTATCAAGGAAACTGCGAAGCGAATTGGAAATGACCTTTCCTCGAATCCCACCGGCAGCAGCACGGGTGGGGATAGCGGTGCGAATTCCATGTTTTACGGCTCCCCCACCGCCATCATGGCGGGGTTGTCGAGTATCTACAACTCCGCGGCGCGGCTTGCCGACCACCCAGGGCGTCGGGCGAAGCGGCGAAACCAGGAGGACCTCTACTTCCTCCACGGCGGGAGCGTCTCCCTCGTCGACGACGTCTTTTTCTTTCTCCGCATCGCGATCCACCGGTCGCGGAATACGAACTCCACGCAGATCGTCTCCGCCGTCGTGATCTCCGCGACGGGGGTGATTCAGGGCCGGCTGCTGCCCGCCATCCGACGCCACGCGGGGCTGCCGGACGCGCAGCTCCGCACCCTCGTCCCGCTTCCCGGCATGGCGGATCGAAGCGACGGCGGTGGAGGGGCCTTCCAGACCCCACCCGCGTCGACGCCGCCCCCTCCAACCGCCCTCCGATGGGCCTCCGCGGCGGAGCAGGCCGGGGGGTACTGCCGTCGGATGGCCGTGGAGCTCCGGCAGCTCACGAGCACCCCTGGGGAAGGGGGGTTTGGACCCCACGACGGCCTCCGCTTCCGCGAGCTCGCGGAGGACCTCGACCTCCTCGCCGGGGAGCTCCAGGAGCGGTGGGTTCGGCAGGATTGGCTGGAGAAGGACGCACGGGCGTGTTGGCAGGCCGTGATGGCGCCCACCCACATCGAGCGATTCGTCGCGCAGCCCTACCACATCACGGAGGCCGCGTTTTATCAGTACGAGCTTAGGGATCCGTGGGTGCAGGCGTGCCTGGAGGGGTGGACCTCGATGCTCGATTACGTCGCCGAGCACCTCGACCCGGTCCTGATGGACGCCCTCCTGGTGCTGGTTACGACGTATACGGTGAACTTCATCCGGTTTGTTCTATCGCGGAAGCAGTTCAACAGCTTTGGGGCTTTGCAGCTCGATAAAGACGTCCGGGCGTTGCGCTCGTTCTTTACATCCAGGGCAACTGAAGTGTCTCTGCGCGACGTGTTCGCGCCGCTGAGTTTGACGTCGACACTCCTCCTCTGCGACTCGCCGCGAGATGCGCTCGAGGAGGTGCATAACCAGGCTTTGACAGCGGAGGAAAAGAAAAAGGTTCTACTAACACGTGTCGATTTTAATAGACAGGATGTTCTCTCATTGCATCTTTAGAAACTTAAGGATCGGAGAGGGGTAGGGGGAGGCATGTGCAGCACACTCCTAATGGATTCTAGTCAAACTGAGGCTATAAGGCAATACCTAAATTGTATATATATATATTTATATATATATACTTCTATTAATGGTTATTCTTATCATTATTCGAGTTTCCATTTCTTTTTTTGTTGTGCGAATTTCCTCGGTCTCGTTATGGTATGATGATTTATCGGATTACCTTTATTTCTTTCTTTCGCTCCAACAACACTCTTGATCACATCTCTCCTTAAAAAAATATCAATATTATCAAATGAAAAAAAAAGAAAAACCGACGAACCAATCAAAGGAGGTGTGATACGGCGTCAAAGGTTTATTTGCTTCCTCCACTCAATTTGTGCTATTTTGCGATTTCTCTTCCAGCAACGTTGGCAATTGCTATCATTTTTTTTTGTTTTTCTATTTGTTTGTGTATTTTTTGTTCTTTACTGAACTGCCCTATCGCGAGTGCATCATGAATAATCAGCGAAAAGTACCCCCAGAGCCTTTGCATGCTAAACGGTACCCTCAAGCAGGCGGGTTTAGAGATGCATCGGCCACGATAGAGCCCGTCCATCGTGCCGAGAATGCGTATCATTCTGGTGGATACAACCAGGGATTTGATCCCACGACAACTCCACAAGCAAGCAATGAGTACGGGGCCTACAACGACCCCAAACAAATCCCAATTCATATGATAAATCAAGCGATGCCACCGCCACATAACGAGCAGCATGGCTACCAGCCTGACACCCATCCTTCCTATTACTCTCATTATCCCCCACCAGCTTGGCAAGGGGAGGAACATCCAGGCGCACCTCAGGACTCCTACCCACACCAGGGTGCTAACTTCTATGGCAAGGATAGTGGAATGTATCATCACGATCAGCACTATGCTTATGAGGGGACCGAGACCTATCCCGCCCATGAATGGCAATCATACGGAGAGGGGGGGGTTGCTTCTGGGGCTTTGGTTGGATCTGGAGGTGAAACAGACGCTTATTATTATGAAACCGGCGGCGTTGAGATTCTTCCAAGAACGGAGCAAGACCAGGGTCAGGCTTACTATCCCGCTTCCGAGCCGAAGCGCGATGCATCTCCCCATGGTCCCGCGCGAGGGATGGACAGCATACTTGCACCTCCCGCGACATCCTCGTCATCACTACTGCCGCCACCTCCAACGACGCATTATGCCCACGGTCAATCGTCATCACAACCGCGAAAACACGCGTTTCGGTACTCCAATCCAGATGCGTCTTTGCAGAAGGAACCGAATGCAAATACTATGCCCAACCCTAAGAGTATAAAGGCTAGCGAGCGGGCACCAGTCTCGGGAGGACCGATTTTGGCAACATCTGGTAGTTCGTCGTACCCACCTAAGCGTGAGCGAGATGGTAGTTTCCAGCGGCGTGGTGTGGATTCATCGATGGGGAGGAACACCCCCGCGGCGGTTCATTCATCGTCTATCTTTCCAATTGCTTCCGATGCGCCATTACTGCGGGTTCCAACGGATCTGCCCGTGTCGACCACCAGTTTTCTAGACCTCATCGCCAATTTCGTGGTTCAAGGGGGCCCAACCTTTGAAGAAGAGCTTCTCTTCCGCGAGCGCAACAATCCTCACTTTGATTTTTTACGTGCCCCCTGGGATGATCCACGTGTGTTGTATTACCGTTGGCGCCTGTACTCGCTGTTGCAGGGCGACAACATGTTGGAATGGCGAACGGAACCTTTTCAGATAGAGCGGAGCGGATCGAAGGCGTATGCGTGGGTGCCCCCACCCGCGATTGCGGCCGGCCCGGCATGTTTGATGAAGGCTTTCGCATCCTCACCTCAGGGTGGGAAAAAGCGAACGAAGACATCATCACCGCAAGAGCCCAGCGCTACGGGGGAAACGGAAGGCGGACAAGGTGGCGGCGATCCCTGTCATCTTCCACCAGCATCTGCTATGTGGCTCTCACGCCAGACTGTCCGTGAGGGGCGTGTATTCGTCACTTTATCGGAGGAGGACGAAAAGCGATGGAAGGAAATGCTCAATGTAGAGATGTTTCTCCCTACGGAAGTTGTGACGGCTATGAAAAGCACGTCTAATAATTCCGCCTGTTCATCTCCTTCTCCGTCATCTGAGGCCACATCACCATCGTCACCCAAGTATACGGGGAGCAACTGCACACCCTTAGACCGAACAAGTTGGGCAGGTACTATCGAATCCATTCAGCAGTCTCTCTTGAACAATGATGTAATTGCCGAGCGTATGATCTTTGCAGTAGAACATGCACACGCTGCATTACACGTTTGGAGTATTCTGCTCGATGAGGTGTTAAAGCTAGCCTATGAATGCGCTGGCGAAGCCCAGAAGGCACATTTTTCATCATCTCGAAGGGCACCAGAGGCGAGGGCGGCTAAAAACGAATCTGCAGACCCAAGTGCGAAGGAGGGTGGGGGACAACACGAGCATTCTCCCAGTCGCGATAACAATGCGATTCGCATGCATGTCATATGCTTCCAATTGCTTTTCTACTTATTCATTGTTCATGATATAATCCAAAACGCAAACGCTGAGACCTTGACGGACGAGGAGGCGGCAGGGTATTCCAGCTATCATATTGACTCTCCTCATCATTTGAAGCGTTCACTTGCATCAGGTCGTACGGAATCGTGTGCTAAGGAAGCTGATCGTCGTCAGGAGGTAGGGGTCGGCGGCGTTGACGGCTCTTCTTCGGTGCCCGGTTCCTCCGTCTCGCAGTCTACCTCAGCTCCATTTCCCATTCCATCGAGTACAAAATTACCACCTGCATCACAATCGTCGTCTTATGCTTTGCTGCAGGAGGTTGAAGCTATTCTCCCGACGTTAATAGAGGCAACTCTCTTGATCGCCTTGACAGGACTTCACTATTTTAGCAAGAGGTTGAAGAGGAATAGGGGGCTTGAAATTTCACGGAAAAACAAGAGCAGCAACAACAATAGCGATAGCTGTAAAGAGAACAAGAGAGAGGACGATAACCATAGAGGCGTAACACGCGGCAAAACGTTGAAGGCAGGCCTAAACGTTCGGCCGGAGGATATTGATGCGGTCACGACATACTTCCCACACTTGGCCACTGTCCTGGGGATGGCGTCGACGCAGGGTGGGACTGCCACGGCAAACCCCAGTGGTTCTGTCCTCCATGAGGAATACATGCGAGTGATCTTGATGATTCCTAGTGAGGTTAGGGATAGTATTCCAAACGCCGAGACTGCGGCTTCTGGTGGGGAGGACCGCGGAGAAGAGATGGAGGGGAGCAACGATGCCACATCCAAAAACCCAGATGGGGTGGGTGACATGGATGACTCCGCAGGGATAGTGCGTGCGCGTTTGCTTCTTGTATGGCTGCGTCAGTTCTTGTGTTGGTGGATGCGATACACACCAGAAACTTTTTGGTGTAACAGCAACGACGGCGAGCCCCCCTCCTGGGGTAGCCCCAAGCGTAAGGTAGAAAAGTCCGATGAGATGAACAAAGAGCAGGAGATGTCTATGGTATCGGAAACAGCGGCTCTGCCGACATCGAACAATGTTATTCGTGGACGAACGGGTGCTTTGTTGACTGAAAGATATGGCTTCCTCCTCAACAACGCCTACTTGTAAGGTGAAGAGCTTGAATCGCAGAAAGTGGAACGCATGTATTTACTCCCATGTATTACCGTTCTGGAACGAATGGGACTGGGATCATAGAAATAGCTGTGCTGCACTTTGTTAGCATGCAATAAATAAAAAAATATTTATTGCTGTGTACCTGATGAGTTCTTCTTGGGTTGGATGTTTGTAATGAAACAAATATAAAGTAATTTTTGTAAAGAAAAAAGGTGAACCGAGTGTTTTTTTATGCATTAAATTGATAATTAAGCTATGATGTTTTTTTTTTGTTGTTGTTGTTGGTTAATGAATTCAATTTTTCCTCATCATAAATCTCCACAAAAATCCTTTGCATAAGCTACCAAAAGCGTAAACTGCATTTTTAATTTATACCTTTGTATATGTATACGAATCAAAATTCATAGTAAGAAGTAAACAATGGGTTATCATGAAGCCATTCGCGTTTACTTACGCCTTCGACCGCAGATATCTATTCAACATAGTAGCATACTTGGTACCTCCTCACGCGAGAATGCCCCCTGTAGCTACATTGTTGAGCCATCCTTTAGTGGCCGCACTAAGTTGATGTTCCATGTCGATCGACGTAGCGAAGCCGACATTGTTAATAACTCATTAGAAGACTTTAGTTTTCAGTTTCGACATGTTTTCGAGCCACAGTCGACACAGGAGGATGTTTTTAATGTTGTAGCGAAAGATTGCGTTTTATCTGTGCTTGACGGCTACAATAGCACCATATTTGCATATGGACAGACAGGAAGTGGTAAGACCTACTCCATCACCGGAGGCACTGAAAGCTACGACGAACGAGGCATTATTCCCCGAGCATTGGGCTTAATTTACGACGGGGTCTCGAAGCGTCAGCAGGAGTGTTTTTGGAACGTGAGTGTTTCCTACTTGCAAATTTATAACGACAAGGGGCAGGATTTACTGAATCATGGGAAGGATGCAAAGACGCTGGAGGAGCTCCCAAATGTGACGGTTCACGAGACCACTACGGGCCCTGAGGACGACCTGGTGGTGGTCCTACGAGGCCTTCAGCAGCATGCTGCCCCGACTCTCACCGATGCGTTGAATTTGCTATTTTTAGGCGACACCAATCGACTGTACTGCGAAACTCCGATGAACCGGACGTCCTCTCGGTCGCATTGCGTTTTTACGATTTCATTAGAGGCACACGTGGCGGGCACCTCCGTGGTACGCCGCTCCAAACTCAATCTTGTCGATTTGGCTGGAAGTGAGCGTGTTAGCAAATCTGGTGTCGGTGGTACCATTCTATCTGAGGCAAAATATATCAATCTGTCGCTTCATTATCTTGAACACGTGATCGTCGCACTGAGTGAGCAAGCCAAAGGTAAGCGAGATCACGTTCCTTTTAGAAACTCATTTCTGACTATGGTACTGCGAGATAGTCTTGGTGGGAATTGCCGTACCAGCATGTTAGCCACCGCGCATTTGTCTAAAGCGGCATTGCCGGAAACTATCAGCACCTGTAGCTTCGCTCAGCGTGTTGCTCTTATTAAGCAGGACGCGCGCATTAATGAGGAAACTGACCCAGTTTTACTCGTAAAGAAGCTCAAAGCAGAGGTGGCACAGTTAAAGGATCAGCTTGCCTTCTACGAAAAGAATAGTGATGGAAAGGGTGGAACTGACCGCGAGCTGTCTGAGGAAGAAAAAATATTGTGTAGAAACATGGTAGAGGCTTACATAGGAGGCGGTAGCCGTATAGAAGGATTTGAAGGGGAGATGCTACGCATTTACTACTGTTTTGATCTCATGAAGCGCAAGATTTTGGGAGTATCTAGTGGTATCAATGGTGGGTTCGAGGAAGGGCCGGGTTCTCCGATGGGCTGTGAAGCGAGCGGCAGCCCTCGTTCCCGCCAAAATGGCAATCGAGATAGTAAGGGGGCCGAGGCTAGGGAAGGGGCGGGCACATCCACAAAGCTGTACGAGGATCAGATTGAGAGATTACAGATCAGCCTGAAACAGAAGGAAAATGAGATAAACACTATGCTGGATATTCTTCACCGCACACAGGGCACGTGTTTCAACGCTACTACGCAGACTTCCGGCGACGTCGACAGGCATCAAGATGCAAACGCCCTGGTTGGGAATGTTCAGATCGGGTCCGTGGAGGAAGGTGATCACTCTAGCAATGACGTGAGGCCGATACACATGGACTTACCGCGACATTCTACATCTTCTGAAAAGGGCGCAAATCTGTTGCCTGCTTTTGACCGTTTATCAGACCTTGCGCAACAAGGTAAAATCAACTCTACAGAAGCAGCAGTTGCGGAGGAATACTTAAGGAGAAAGCAGCAACAGCCCCAGGATATCTCCGCTCTTTCTGATGCTCAACTTGTGGAGGACCGTGCAGCGGCTTTTGAGACGTTCAAGGGCTCTTACCAGAATTATGTGAAGATTGAGGCGACAAAGCAGGATCTTAAAGCTGCCTATGTCGTGTGCAAAGAAACGGCTCAACAGCTCAATCAAAGCGTAGATACCATGAAGAGTCTCAAACAGCAAATCCAGAGACTACGTGCAGAGCGGGCAGTCGATGGCGTCGAGCTTGTAGACCCTGAGGAGCAGAGTTTGATGGATCAGCTCAGTTCCACCCGAGAACGCTATAATACTCTTGTCGCAGAGCTCCGACAACAAAGGGAAACCATCGATGGCATGCATGCCTTCATGAAGCATTCACAGGAACAGGTGGCCCGGGACTTTGAACAATGGTTTAAAACACGAAAGAAGCAAGTTGCGATGGCCGTGGAGAGCAGCGGTGCTGGTCCTTCTCCAAAGGGAGTGCCTAATCCAACCAAAAATCCTACCGTTGGCACGATTTCATCCTTTCTCGGCAGCATTAGTAGTAGTGCCCAAGCTAAACACCCATCCTCAGCACCTACATCAGTTTTGAATGGTAACAGCCACGCGAATAACGCGTCCTCTGATAGTATTACTATGCCTAGCCATCCCAGGTCCAACACTCTCAACAATAGTGCCGTATTGTTTCATTCTGTGTTGGATACTGCCCCCAATCCCACGTCAACACCAACACTATGCAGCTCATCGGGTGTGCCTTCCTCGTCGTCGGCATCCGGTCTACCATTATCTAAGTGGATGATGCCTGCAGCGTCAAACATAATACCTCAACAAATCGGATCTAGCACCGCAGTCTCACATGGCGCCATTCTTCCAAACTCCTCAACATCGCCGTCTTCATTAGAGATATTGCATACCTCACCTAAATCATGCAACACCGATGGAAATATTTCTGCACGTACTCCTGCTCCGGCCTTACTAAGCAATGCGAATCCAAAGCCCTTTCATTTACAGCCACTTGAGTCTCAAGTGGCTTTATCGCCCCAGCTTTCTGGAGTGTGTCCCCCTCCATTGATTAACAAAGAAGTAGCTCCGGGTGCTTCTTTTTCTGTTGCAACACCCCTTATTGGAAACAGTAGTTCCCAAGTATTGTCAACTAACACGAATTCCCTTGGTTCTTCCTATATTGGGGGATCGACGCAATCAAATCCTTATGCACCTGCTCATCGTTCCACTGGTAGCAAGGCTGCAGATGAACAGTTGGCAGCACTCTACAAGCTTCGTGATGCTATGCGGCAGAATATGGGGGGTTCATAATATCTTGTTGCACTCTATGTATGGATAGCTTTTCTATAGAGGCTGTTACACTTCTCTGCA
Source organism: Phytomonas serpens 9T (assembly GCA_000331125.1). Classification (NCBI taxonomy): domain Eukaryota; phylum Euglenozoa; class Kinetoplastea; order Trypanosomatida; family Trypanosomatidae; genus Phytomonas; species Phytomonas serpens. The sequence goes on from AIHY01000693.1 coordinate 11,414, forward strand.
AAGCGATAGAGGATTGTGCGATCTGGCCATGCTATTCATGCATGAGGAAAGTAATATGAGTGCGTAAAAACTGTCCTGATATAATCTATTTAGAGAAAAAATGCTTAACACTATCCTTTATGTTCCTTGATTAGCCTTTTACTCCTGTTTTTACTATTCTTTTTCCCAGGGGCTGTTTGATTGTAACGATTAGTGGAGGACGTTGGAAAGAACGACAGAGTGAGATCCAAGTTACCTATTATCACTGGTGCCATATTGGCCCATTGTGCTACTATGCTTACCTACCCAATTATAGAAGCTGACTTCTGAAAGAAAATGAAATGACATGCAACAGGGCTATTCCCATTTGCTTTAAATTTACGTTTCAACCAACTATTTCTCAAAAGTAACAAAAAAAATATTTACAAAATCCCTGTATAGACAAGTCAGCAGGAGAACAGAATAGCCATATATCTGTTCAGACGCATACATACCTTCCTACACACACGTGCCTAAGAAATATTTTTTTGTATATGCATCGTGGGCTTTGACATGTCATCAAAACAACGAAGAATTGTGGAGGATGCCGACAATACATGGAACCAGCAGCTCATGGCTGCTTGTCTGGCTGGGAATCTGGAGCAAGCTCAGCGTGTTGTGGATCACGGTGCTGATCCTATCCATGCTCGCGAGCTGACACCATTCAGTTGTGGTTGCAAGCTGAGCCCATTGGTGGCGGTAACTTTGTCACTGGTGCAAAATATTGGAATTGATAGCAAGCCCCTTAGCGCTGATGATGTCAAAAGTCGACTAAATTTAGTGCAGTATTTGATGGAAAAGGGTGCAACCCTTAATGATTTAATTGAGTTACCGTACTCTGCATCCGCTTTATTTCCTGAGTCTGGTAGGGATAACAGCTGGGGCCGTGATCCGAAAAAAGTAGATACAGAGCATGCACAGCAGCAACAGCAGCGGTCGCACGGCGTTTTCAGTGGTGGAAGTGAGCGCAAAAAAAGCATGCGATTAGCTGGCATGGAAGCGAGGGACAGTACTCTTTCGCCTCAAGGGATGCCTTTTTCTCAGACTAGAAAGTATGGTACAATACTGCATTACTTGGTATCCCTCAAGGATCACGTCAACCTGTTTCGTTTACTCCATTTCTCAGGTGCTGTACCAATGTCATTATCGCTCATAGGGAGTGATACCGACGTGAAATCTGCCTCCTTATCGGAAGCACCGTCTACTGCCAAAGTGGGCCCAGTTTTTCCGTTTAGCCTCCTAACTGCGCTACAGCAGGAGCTTGAGACAGGACACACACTTGATAACGAAGACGACTACAGACCACAAACACAAGGCAAACCTTTAAATAGCCCCCGGCTCTCTCCTGCCTCTCGCCCAGGTAGTAGTAGTGGTCGTTCTCGACAACCCCTTCCCAAAGTTATGAGCATGTCTTCCACGATGATGCGCACACACTCGACACGTTTGCAAGCAGAAAATGATGGAACAGCGTGGAATCCGTTCTCCATGCTACTGCCACACCCCTCATTTCCTTCTCTCGGCTCTCATTTTTTGAACGTGGATATGAAGCGAATCCAGACCAATGAAGGGGACAGTGAGGCCTTTCGATCGACCACACTTCTCGATTTTTCGTTAAAGACAACCGCTGAGAACCCCTTTAATAGTGTACCGGAAACGACAAGGTCAGGTAAAAAAAAGCGTAGCTTAAGTCCCTCGAATGAGGCTACACTGTCAGCCCAGACGACGATGACGACGCGCGAGGACAGTTCCTTCGTTCCGAGGACGGCGTTGGAGCTCGCATCTGTCCTGTGCGATACCATGGCTACGCGCCTACTCATCTTCTACGGAGCGGACGAGACCCGCACTTCGGATTCGTGCACCACCCCCACGCCAGAGGCCGATCTCACGCAGATGATCTTAGTGAACGGATTTCAAAGCGAATTGGCGCGGGCCTGCTCCACGGGGGATCTCGCACGCGTGGAGGCACTGCTCGATGCTGGTGGAGCTGATAGTGCAACCCTCACACAGCTATCACAGGATGGCTTCTACACCCTCATTCACTACTCTGTTGCGCATCGGCCGGTGCTGGATCACCTTGTCCGACGTCGAGGTTTGAAGATCGATATCGAGAATGCATTTGGGGAATCGGCACTCGTATCACTTATTCGCTACGGCACCGGTCGGAATTCGCCCAATGCGATTAAAGACTCCCCATGCGCAAATGACGTTGCAAAACTGGCGTCACTACCGCCCTGTGCTGTTCGAAACTATATCCTCGCGCCATTTACGCTTGGATCAAACGTATCTCAACAACCACGGCTCTCTACGATGTCGGTGGGCATGACTAACACGCGAGGTGCCGGCCATTCGACGCCTGGGGCTCGGCAAGGGCGAAATAATTCACCATCTGCCGTTCCATCCTCGGGAAATGCATTATCGCATCGTGGTGAAAACTCGCGCAGCATCGTGGCCTCCAATAACGTTCTTCCCGTCATTAGCTCTGAGGAGATGGTGCCGATGTGGAGTTTCACCGAACGGCCGACCGCGGAGCTAATCCAGAATCTTGTTGATTACGGGGCCAATATTCATGGACACGTTCCCGAGGTTGAATACCCGCTTCGTTACGTTGCATACGCGGTTGAGATGGAGGAAAAAGGCCGACAAAGTGCTAGCAGCGCGTTGGCAGCAAATGCGGCCGGTTTCCCCCTATCCAAGGACCGTGATGGAGGTGTTGGTGGTACCTCACGGCAAGCGCAGCGCACAACCGGTAAGGCGGGTGGCAATGCTGGAGGCAGCACGTCATTGATGTCAGGCAAGGTGGCCAAAAATTCACCCCGTTCCGGATCAAGAACTTTGTCGCCTGCAGGAGGATCTCATGGTTCGCATAGGATCCGATCCACCGCTGCTGGCGCGGGTGTGGAGGTAAACTTACATCCAAGAGCCTCCTTGTCCGAGGATGTTGCACGACATGCCATGAACTTCCATCATCATCTGAACACAATTGAAGAGGAAGTGGGAAGTGGGAGAGGTTCGAAGGATATTAATAGCTTTGCGCCGTCCGACGTTCCCTTGTGGACCCCCACAGGGAATTTAGAAGCCAGCACCCCGAGAGACAGTGATAGCACCGCGTCATTAGTGGCAGCACGGATTCCCCTTCGTGCGACACCACTCATGCACGCCATCTTATGCTACCACCCGGAGCTGATTCGTAAGTTCGTCGTCGAGTACAGGGTTGACCTGATGCGGCGGGACTCCCAAGGGGCCTCGGCGATCCACTACGCGGCGGCGTGGTGCCCGCCCGGGGAAACCAGCGTCCTCGAGTTCCTCCTCTCCCCGTTTGTGAACAACATCCAAAGCACCAACAGCGGGGTCCCGATCGACGTGAATGCGGTGGATATGGCCGGGCGAACCCCTCTGTACTACGCCGCCGCGGCGGGAAACGTGACGGCGATGAAATGGCTGCTCCAGGCGGGGTCCACCGTGCGGGCGGGGATGCCGGATCGGAACGGCCTCACCCCACTCCACGTCGCGGTGCGGAAAAACCACCCCGAGGCCGTCGCGGTGCTCGTGCGGCACTCCGCAAAAATCCTGGAGGTGCTCGCCGAGCCCGCCTTGTTGGCCGGGGCGGTTGGGGGGAAGGGCCGGAACGATGGGGGTGGGG
>AIHY01000695.1:0-11857 GCA_000331125.1 Phytomonas serpens 9T
GGGGGGACAACCGGGAGGGGACGGGGATCGGGCGGTCCGCCGCCCACGCACGGGTTTCCCCGACCCGAGCGACCACCTGTGGGGGGGTGGGGGGTGGGGAGGGGGGTGCCGTCTTAGCCACGAATATCCTCGACCTCACCGCCCCGTCCCCTGCTCGGGCGAATCCCGGGCACCACCCCACCGGCCCGCGCATGGAGGACATCGTGAACTCCCCCCATGACAACGATAGGGAGGGTAGGAACGGGTTTAGTGGGAGTCTCCGGGGGGCCGACTCGACGTCTCGTGTCTCTATTAATCCACGCAAGGGATCCCCAACGCTTAGGCGAAGAACGAGCCACACAGGCGCTACACAAGGCAGGCAACCCACGCCAGGGTCAAAGGCTTACGCCATGGGGCCCTCGCAAAACGCCACCCGCACCCTTCAACGGGATCTCCACTCGAAGGCAGGGCACACGCAGCCGCCGCAGAGCTTCCATCGAGATAGTCCTAACCGTAAGCTGCGAACGCCATCCTTTAGCGAGGCCCAAATGTCAGACGCAACCTCTACCTCGAAGTCCCTCTCCAATTCCTTCTCCCATGGCGTCAGCCCTCACAAGGCCGACCTCCCGCCACGGTGCTCCCCGTCCCTCGCCGGTCTCTTTACGGTTGCCATGGACCAGTGCGCCACAGAGGCGGCCCTCGCGGAGCGCTTCACGCGCCTTCTGCATCCCGCAAGCGAGGCTCCGGGGAAGGGCAACGACGATATCGACTTCGAGGACGAAAAGGATCACGTCTCTGCCCAACGTTACGCGGACATGTTGTCAAGCCTACTGCAGTCATTGATCAGCCTTGACCGCGAGTTCCCGCTCGCGGCGAGCCTTTTATTAACCTCTCTACTGCAGAATCTTGGTCAGTGCCCGGGTCTGAATGAGATGGTTTTGTTCCCGCCGGAGCTGCGTCATGTGTTGTTTCTCCCGGAGGAAGAGAAGACGTTGCGCGGTATTTTGCGATCGGTCGGGACGTCCAGAAAGGCGGCGGATCCCACGCCCGCCATGATTCAAGCGAAAGGCGGCGAGGAGGACCATGAACATTGTCTTCCTCCTACTTCACCATTCCCCTCGTCTGTTGCCGACGGGAATCCCATTGCACATAAAGTGTCACCATCTGCCGCCGCAGACTATCCCTGCCCAAGCTCCTTTCATCGCCACGAGGTGCTAAAGTGGTGGGCCGCAAGCGTGCTGCCCTTGACAGGGGAGCACACGCGGCTCCGGAAGAACGACACCAGGAGTAAAACCAGGCACATGTCGCATCGGGCCCCCCATGCGGATGCCCTTCTCGTTGAGAATACCAATATAGGGAGCAAGGCGCGGTGGTGAAGACGGGGTGCAAGGTTATTTGTTTTGTTTTTAGCTTTTATAACAGGTGTTGGTAAAGAATTGTGACGTTATTCTTTTTGTTTACGATTTATCATATACCATTGATGAGCGGACTCCCTTTGCCTTATATCAGATTCGTTACGCCCCCAATTCTTATACAAAGCACTAGTTGACCCTTTGGGGGTAGGGGGTGCTTGGGGTAATAGCTTGACGTTTGTTTAGTTAATAAGCGGTGGTGTGAGCCAGCAAGGCTTTCCTACACCTCCAAGGATCAAAAGCAATCCAATTGCTAGTGGCACCTTTTATTATCTTTTCTCCTCTTCTTCTTTTTCTTCTTCTTCTGCAAGCAACTAGTTAGGTTTCCACACATCTATATCTACGCCCTTAGAAGGGGGCAAGTGTCATACATAACCGATTTAGAGGAAAGCCATGGGAACCCCAAAGGTGAAAAAGACCGCTCGGAAGAACGCCACTGCGTCTAGCACTTCGGCTCCCCTCACGTCAAGCGGTTCGAAGAAGTCTCCTATTATTACCCACGGCTCTGTCTTGTTTACTGACCTCCCCACGGATATGGCGAGTATCTACTCTCGTATTATCCGCCGCTTTTTCCCCGACACGGAGCAGAAAAAGATCTCCGATGCAACTGTCCTAGAGGAGGCTGACAACGCCACGCTGACGGTGGAAGTGCCGGATAAGGCCACCGCGCAGATGCTCCACAAACGCCTTCAGAACGCCAAGGTTTGCGGGCGGCGCTGGAAGGTGCAGTACGTGCCCCTTTCGCAAACGCAAACCAAACCCGAGGCGTGCGTTGTGGAGTGCATCCTCGTACCCCCCGCCCTCCGGGCGGTAGCGGAGCGTGCACTATCTAACATGAAGGGTTTCTTGGATTTTGTGGAACCCCCAAAGCGTCTGGAGGGTGCGCGGGGTGGCGCGGATGTTACGCAAGCGGGCGTCCGAAAGTCACGCGGCCGTGGCTTGAAAGGCGAGTATCCCAAGGAAGAGGAGACAGACGAGGAGGATGCCCGCATGACGGGCTCTGGGGGGGAGACGTTTCCTGCTGCCGACTCACCAAAGAGCGTTTGGTGGGCGACGTTCGCCGATGAGGGCAGCGCGTTGCACGCGCGGTCGGTGTTGTCAGGACGGTTGGTTGGCAGCTCCGGCACGCGCCTGTTTTTGGAGCGCCATCGCTGAAGGGTATGCATGCGCTGACGCACGACTCTTCCGTTTGTGGGAAAATAAAAGACAAGAAATGTGAAGTGATATATTAAATAACGGTTAAAGGTTAAGTGTGCGTGTACCCATATCCAGAGGGGATGAGGGGAGTGCTGTTGGGACCACACAGGGACGAATACCGATCCCCGCGTCGTTTAAGCTTGCAGGCTATAGATTGAATGACGCAGTAGTTTTGATGGTCGATACTAAGGCAACAGTTTTTTTTTCCTATCAAATATTTGTTTCCCCTTTTCCCTTCATAATTTTTCCTGAGTGCGTGTATACGAGGGTTAATACGGAAACTGATCTTCTGTTAGGGTGGAAATCACATCAAGCTAAACAGCACTACAATACCGTTACAGAATTAAAGAAAATTAGGAAAGTACACTGTATACGACGATGCGAAGTCAAAAGAGTGAAACGCTGCCGAGTGCAACCGATTCCACGGCCGAATTCCGCTATAAAGCCACGCGTTGGGCGTCTTTTCTATCACGCAACTGCTTGGCATACCGCACCCTCGAGGAGGAGCGATTGTTGGGGTGGAACTCAAGTGAGCTGGGGATGTGGTACGCCACACACCGTAAGGAGAGGCCCACTTCGCACGATCCGACCGACGTTCGCGTCGAATCAGGGGAGGGGACGGTTTCCTCAGAGTCGGAGAAGCCACCCTCGACCACTGCCGCGGTTTCTTCATTTTCCACCGCAGATATCGCCCGTTTGACAGATCGCTACCGAAAGCACTGCCAGGCTGTATTAGCGCCGGCGGCGCCTCAGTTTTTTACCCCGACCCCCCCCGACGCGCCGGCGCGTGAGAAGCCACTCAGCTTCCTCGATCTCGGCTGCGCCCCAGGGGGGGTGTCGAGGTTTCTTCTGGAGGACCTCCAATGGGAGGGGGTCGGGCTCACCCTGCCGCCCAACGCGAGTGGAATCGACGTCGATTCGGCGCTGCTCGAAGGGCGCGACGCCGTACGCTACGCCCTCCTCGCCGGCGACGTCTGCCGGCCGCCAAACACGTGGCAGAGGTGGTCGGCAGGAGAGGGAAAGGAGAAGAAGGAGCCTCTCACAGGGAGAGAACTCGTCGAAACGCGGAAGTTCACCTTCGTGAATGGCGGCGCCGTGCAGGATCACGGGCAGCGCGCAGCGAAGGCCTTGTCAATCCCTCTCCCCCAAACGGATAGCGGGGATTCCACGGTGCTTGAGCCCTCCCGTGTCGCTGGAGATCTCCATAAAGGGGAGATGGCGTCCGCACAGTCGCGAAAGCGGCGTCGGGATGACGAGGATTCCCCGCAGAACCCCGCAGATGGTGAAAAGACTAGTGAAACCACCCACCACGCGGCAGGGGAAACCTCAAAGATCACGGCAACGCCACTCCCGGAGGCGATTCTGCCGTGGCTCACGCTATTCACGCCGCAGCTTCGTCTCGCGCTGGATTATGTAGAGAGAGATGGAAGAGGTGGGATCATGCTGGTTTATGGGGCGCCGCAGTGCGCGAGCTTCTTCATTCTTCTTTACGTCCTCGAGCAAATTCTCTTGGTCCCAGTGCGTCCTCCGCAAGTCGGCGTTTCCCGCTTTTTATCAGGTTCGCTACCAGAGAACCTAAAAATCATCGAAACGATCCACCTTAGTAAGTTGCCCGTCTACATTCTCTTGACGAAGGTGCGACTGGAGGGGAGGGAAGCGGCGATTGAGCGACTTATGGCTGCCCTGGATYCAGCTTCCCCAATCTTGTATCCCATGGAGGATCTCCCACCAGGTGTCTCTGCGCGCGGTGGGATGACAGGGAATGAAGTTGATCCCAACGAGCCCTTGCCAGAGGATCGAGCGCTACGGTTAGATGCAAAGCGGCGCTTTTGGCTTGGCGAGAGTGATGCAGGGTTTGCAATTGCCCGCGAGGCCTTCCAGCGGTATGTTCCCCTGATTAGTGTGGTTTGGCAGAAAAATATGCGGTTTCTTCGGAGGAGGCGTATAAATGCCGAGCGCCAAGCCGCTCAACCTTCGAATGACGCTCAATAAGTACCTCCATTGTTTTTTCTAGATTTTGTGGGCAGGTACATTAGGTATGGCTTTAAATAGGAGGTCAAACTTACACGAGTGTTTCATTTGTCGCCCAATTCATTATTATTACTATTATTGTCTCTTTCGTGTGCATCTTCTCCTCTCTGTATGTTGATGAATTTTGACAGCTATCAACAGCATATATTCTAATTGGGTTATTGAGCACCTTTGAATTGTAAAAGTGTGTTTAGAATATGAAGTGAAACTTCATTATAACATAATTTATGATACTCAATGAGGCTAGATCTTTGTACAAGATTAGTCCTAGTCTTGTTATTCAGACATGCCACAGCAAGCATACTATTCTAGGCTTTGCATGGCTGTTAAGCGCATTGTGGGTTTAATGATGATGATGATAAGAGCCTCTTAGTTTTTAAATGGAAGCTTGTCAAAACAATTGCTGTGTATCCTCTTTTCCATGTCCAACACAAGGGTTAAAGCGGCGCAATAGGAAGGAGCCATATATTAAGGAACATTTTGTCGATTGATACGTCCAACCAAAGTACCCAAAGCAAAAAACGCAGGACGATTTTTCCAGGCCTAAGCTCCTTGTGTTCAACAAAGTGAAGAAAAAAGGCCAATCGAGTGGATATAGCAGTCTCGTATGTTTTTCAACACTGATGCCGCTAATGCGTTTTATCTTAACCGGGGCATCCGCCGCACCACAATCGATGCACAGGGGTCTCGCTCTTCGGTATTCTCAGGCACTTGTAGCGGTGGGAAGCGTGTTGTTAGGGCTAAGAGTACCTTTCCTTGGCCTGGTACCTCTCGCTGTGGCGGGGAGGGGGCCAATTCGGCTGGTGATGCAAAGGGGCGCGAGTCGGTTGCTTCAGGAGTCGCCCACCAAAGCTATGAAGAAAAGAGGGAAGAGGGTAATGCGGTAAATCGCTCGAGGGTTCTGGCGTGTCTCCGGTGGTTGAAGACCGACCCCCGATCCAATTCCAATATTACCACTAACACTCCCCATGAGACAACCCCCAATGCGTCGCAGTGTCCTAGCAAGGTAGCGGATCACCGACATGAAAGCTTTGACGATCCTGGACTTAGCAGCAACACCAACGACAGCGATACCCCTCTTGATCACGTGAGCCCCTCTTCTGGTGTGAATATCTCCCCGGCAAAGACGGGCCCTCCTCCTCCTCCTCCTCCTCCTCGACAGGTGGTCCACCCTCAAGGTGTGAACAAGGAGCCGACTACGCGCGGCCATGACGGACAGAACCAGGCTCCTGTGAGACTCCCAGCGGGGATTCGATCCGGGGGAGGGCTTCCCGTCTGCCCGGGAGGCGTTCGAGCGGGGCCGAGGCGAGGGCTCCCCGCGTTCAGCCTCATTTCCCGCGACGCGAACGTGGCGCAGGTGGGGGGGCAGGGGCGTTTTTTGTCTGGCTTTCGGTACCACGGCCTGGCGTCCGAGGGCCGGCATGGGGCGCGCGAGGTCAGCGCCGAGGGTCTGGCCCTGGGCGTCGAACGAGCCAACGGGGATCCAACTCGGCATCGCGATCTGGGGGATTGGGCCGCGGCGAGGACGTTGGTGTCGTCGTCGTCCTCCTCCTCTTCGAACATGCGGTCTGCGAAGCAATCGGCCGCCCCAGAGAGTCAGATGACGACCACCAAGGCCATATCGTCCGCCGAAGGTGGGCGGGGCTCCGGCAGTAGCAAGGCAGTGGTGGAGGGGATAAGCGATTTGAGGGGTGATGGTCCATCCTCACTAGCTGTGCCCCCGCCCGATGCTACCATTCCTTCGAGGCACAACTCACGGGCCCCCGTTAGGTCGTCATCCATGGGTTTTGACCACCCTGATCCCCAGGGAGAGGCTAGAGAGAGCCCAAAGGATGACCGCGAGCTTTTCAAATGGAGTGTGCAGGTCGTAGCGAGTGTAGCTCCTTTTCGCGATTCAGTAACCATGGTGGATGATCATGCTGGTGACAACAATGATAACTTTGAGACCTTCTCCACTCCCGAGGGTAGCGTGTTTGTAGTTCGGACCATCGAGTGCACACCACCAGACATGTTTCAGTTTATTTCCAAGAGAAATACATTATCTCTCCGAAATCATCCTGACAGCAGTGCTGAAGCGAGCTCTTGTCTTACGTCAAGGCCGCGGGTCGCTAGCTATTCATCCAGCCATGACCTTTACCAATCCCTTTGCAATTTTTTGAAAGACTTGGTGTGGGATACTCTTCCTGTGTGGGCTCCCGAAGCTGTGTACTACTACGACAAGGATTTGAAACAGTACGTGCTCCTTACGCCACGAACAGTCTCACTAGTAGGTCAGGATTTTAGAGTCGTCGCAAGGGGTTTGAGTCGCTCTTGTGCGTCTCTGCGTCAGAGTTTGGACTCGAGTCCTCGCCAGCATGAATGCCATCCTCCTCAGAGCACTCAACAGAGGCCCTTCAAGGGGTTAGGAAGGCATGGGGAGTGTGTGTATGGTAGGTATCGCTCCTCTAGTATTCCCTTATCAACTAGAAAACAAGGAGTTCAAGATGATGCCCTAGGGGTTGAATCTGACGTTGTGAGAAACAATGGGGCCACATCTATACTGAGCCACCCACTTTCAACGCCTTATTCCACTCCGTCCGCCCCTTCACAGGAGGTTCCTACTGCATGTTCGTCAACCCGCGGGCAGCCATGGTGTTGGAAGCTGCGGGATTACGTTCATGATCTCCAAAAGGTGGATTTCCAAATGGGGGACTGCTGTAGAGTACATGATGAGAGTGTCATTGCGGAGAGAAGTGCTGTAAGTGAAAATGGTTGCGAGCTCTGTGTTTGTGCTGAGGGGTTGGCTGGATCAGGTGTATCAAATAGGGCATTCGAGACGCGCAAACCCAACTCAGCGCCTGGAGCAGTAACTACGGCTAAAAAAAATAATGACCATAGCATAGCCCCGGATGGATATCTCTCAGGTGAAGAAAAAGTAATTGATAGCACGCTTATTGTGGAAAAAACATTGAAGAAAGGCAAGGGTGATACTGAGTGTGGTTCACCGTGTGCTATATCCGCAGCCCACCAGCAGACACCACCATCACATTATAAAGAAGTAAATTTTGAAAATATCCCTCATAAGCCATTAGGGATATCTGAGCCACAACATGAAGCAATCAAAACTCCTGCCCCTCCTTCTAAACCATCGACATCAACAAAGCTGAGGAATCGGATATCGATAATTCCTATTCATTTGAAGGGGAGCAAGTGGAAGGCACTTCGTATGGAGGTCCCGAGTGTCGTCACGGACTGCTTACGGAAAGACATCCAAAACTGCTTAGGACCTTTGTCTGGAGAGTTTGTGCGATCAGCACGACTGCAGACGAGCACGACAGGCCTTTTCATTGAGCTTCGATACGAGCCCCCAAGGGATAAACGCATGCTATTTCTGGAATCCATCGTAAGGGATACATTTCTGAAGGAGAAAATCCTTAGATATGATTTCCCATTACTTAATAAACTTTGCCACGACCGAGAAAAATATTGTGATAAGGTTGACACAAACCTGACTTCATGTGATGAAAACTTAACTAGCGCCGCAGCTTTTGATTGCAATTGGGCCTCAATTCAAGAACCAGACTCAGCCATCAGGAAATTCATAATGCAGACAGATGAGGTTCCTGCAATAGTCGAAGGGTCCGATGTGGTACCTGTCTCAGTCAAGCAGCCAGATGTGGTTCCTGCAATAGTCGAAGGGTCCGATGTGGTACCTGTCTCAGTCAAGCAGCCAGATGTGGACGTATCGGTTCATACAACACAAGTAAGTGAAAAGTTTCCATATTCTGCTCAAAAGAATATACATTTTAATCCTTGCATGTCTTCCTCCCATCTATCGTCCTCGCCTCCCCTATCCCAAGTGGATGGTTTCTCCAGAAGGAGTTCCAGCACAGAAAATTTATTAACATCAGTTTCTTTTCTGAAGCTAGGCTTTCCGGGTCGATTTTGGAAATATGCCTTATTGAACAAACCCTCTGAGGTCGACAGATTATTTAGGAGTGAGATTTGCGATGCTATATCGTTGCCACCTGATTGTATATTTGATGTTCATTATTATAACGGGAGCTTAAAGGTGGACTTTCATGTCCGTCATCCTGCTACATTGTCGTACGCTGATCTGTGTGTTAAGCTCTTAAGGCATCCTTTCAAGTCTCTTTGTAATTTTTACACACAATTAAAGAGAGATTGTTTGAAACACAAGCTGCCGGATGAGCTTGCTGTATAACTGTTGGAGTATCCTTAGCAATATGAATCTCGCCAATGAGTTTAATTTCTCTGAAATACAGTTGGATTCATTTGGGGTGAGTTCTCCATATGTTGTCTGGAAAGAGATGAATTCAGGATGATGAAGAAGGAAGATGTGCATCATAAAAGAAATGTGAGATTACATATACGTCTACGGAGGGTTGTTACGCAGTTCTGGCAAGTTTAATCTTGGAGCCAAAATTCAAAGGCAGATAGTCTTGATTTGATATCTCTATTAATGACGATTTTTTTCTTAATAATTTAATTTGACTATCAGAATTCTTTAAATTGTGTGCTGATATTAACATATTTGCCATATCTTACCACGGAGAGGAATTTCAACATATACCGTCGAAGTTATTTTAGAGGTGTTGCATTCGAATGGTCGCTAGTATTCACTGTGCACAGAGGTTCTCCCATATATATATGTATATATGTATGTGTGCGCGTTAAAAGAACGTTAGTGTTTATAGAAGACAGTTAGTCTTATTATTGTTCTCAATAACAAAAATAAGCACACTTACGTGAATCTATCTGAGAGATGTGAATGCATCGAACACACTCATATTTAATATGTACGAATACAGAGGTATTTAATATATGTATAATTACGTTTTAGATTATATTTTTTGCATAACAAAAGGATGAATGGTGTGTGAAGTTACTGAGGCAGAGGAGGTCTGGGCTTCGTGACCTATACTACATCTCTTTACGATTAGTTTAGCTGATATAAAAATATGTAAAGCATGCATTAATAAAAAGGTCGTATCTTATATTACAGTTTATATTTGTGCTGTTTATTAACCATTATATTTTCCCTTCCCTTGATATGGTGTAGCGAAAATGTGTATTCAGATAATGCATACGAGAAAAGGAAAGTATTGGTGGCAAAGGATAAACACTATGATTTCATTTTCCTATACATGCATATGTATTTTAATAATACTTCATATATACCTATTGCCGTATCATTCCATTAAAGGATACACATAAAGGCTTCACTTTTTCTACATAATTATCTTTACCCTCCTGACATTCAAAATCAATTCAAGTTCATTCCTATCTCCATCAGAAAAGTAAACTAAAATCGATGGATCGTGCTACCATTCCTATACATTCTGCATTTAAAACATATAAAGATGATAAGGGTATCCCAATCAACTCTGCACACCAGCGACATTCGAAAGTAGATCAATCCGGTAGGTCGACCTTTGCCGTGACACCTCCCACCGCGCGTTCTAGCGGATTAGCGATTCCCCTACATACCAATGAGAAGGCTTTTAGGATAACGTCTAGTAACCCCGAGACAAGGATGGAGACCCCTTGGAAATCGAACACTAGCTGTACTATTAATAGCTGTGGGTTTCATAATAGCCCCAACACATCCGTCCTGAGTAGCTTGGGAAATCTTGAGGGTAAGGGGAATATAGCCCATACGCACCTTCGACCAGTGAACCACGCGCCTAAGGCGTCTCATAGTGCGGCTTTCTCGTTTTTGCCCAGCTTGCTCAAGGGAAACACAATAGAGGCGGTGCGGGATTTAAAAGGATCTACCTTTCCCCAGACTTTATTATCTTCTGCTGGTCGATCACGTCTTCTTCACGGCACCGATGATTCTCAGGGATCTAGAGGCAGAGGAATGCGCGGCATGTCCGCCCTGCTCACCCCTTCGACTCCCTCCATAAGGGAAATGCCGCAGCGTACGCCGGAAGGCCTCCGTACTGATCGCACTTGGCATGTAAATTATGTACATTACACCCGGGGAACCGTTATAGCATCCAACAGTGCTTTGGATAAGCCCTTCATCTCTATGAATCACGATAGATGTGGAGGCTTATGGAGGGGCAGATTGAACCCCGATTGTGCTTCCCCATCGATAGGCTATTCAGCAATTAGTGTATCCACGCCCCCCAAAAGTCGCGGTGCTGGAGCCGTCGTCTTAGAGCCGCTGTATGCCCAGACAATGGATATGATTGGAAAGGACCTTGCTGCACGGACCAAAGACTCCATAATTCCGTTTTGCGTACTATACACATTGTTCCTCAACAAAACCTCAGGAGGTTATGAGCTTTTATCGCCGAAAACTGCACGTCTTTGTATGGAGGCGACTACTTTGCGAGTTATGGTCTCCGAGGAAGAGGAAGAGGATGAAGATGAAGATGAAAAGAGAATAAACAGGTATTGCAACACGACACAAACAGAATCCCATGTTTACCAGCGGCAAAGCATTCCTGGAAATTCAGAGGATAAATCCTCGTCAAGGGAGAAAAATGAGTTCATTTTCAGCCAGCAGACATTAGAACCTAGGCAAGCTGGCCTCCAGCCAGGGTGCGTGTCCACATTAGGGCAGTCAAAGATTAGTCAACATGTAGAAAGGCTCCGGCGAGAAGTCCAAGAGGCTATGTTACGATACAACGAAAAACAGGGGGATTCATTGGGTGAAGAAACGGTAAAGAAGCTCACCAAAGTATTACCAACAACAGCTCAAACATTATCAGTTCAATCAAAGAAAGTCACCACAACAGAACCCGATGAGATTCGTAAACTGAGTAATAGTGAATCGTACCATAGTATCAATAAGGCAGACGAAAAACAAACGGACAGTAGAGCGAAAGAAGAAGCAGAAAATGACGACATAAATAAAAAACAAGAAGAGATAATACGCTGTACAAAAGCCGAAACCGAAGAAAGACAGCAGCATTTAATAACAGAAAGCATAGATTACAATTGCCTATGCGAAAGAAAACTCATGACCATAATATCAGCAAGACAAAAGGAAGTCAATCAAAAATTGGAAGATCTACAGATCCCAAGACCAATACCCGATATGGCACCCGAGCAGCTTGTGGACGAGGTGAAGGTCACCACGCCGATGGCCGATATCGCACCTGAGCAGCTTGTGGACGAGGTGAAGGTCACCACGCCGATGGCCGATATCGCACCTGAGCAGCTTGTGGATGAGGTGAAGGTCACCACGCCGATGGCCGATATGGCACCCGAGCAGCTTGTGGACG